>ML295353.1:35193-74926 GCA_005239495.1 Nicotiana undulata
AAGCCTGATCAGCCCCTTCCCCCCCCCCCCCCCCCCCGATAAAGACGAGGACTGTACAACAATATCAAGTGGTTGAGGGTGAAAGTCATTCCCTCATTATGACTGGAGAAATATCGGAGCATGTAAACTATCCTCCAAAATAAAGGATAGATTTGGCCAGGTGTCACCCGATATCGATGACAAAAATCGAGGATCACTGGGTCCACCCGTGGAGACGAGGGTTCAACAAGACCCAAAGTGAAGGGGTATGTATAGACGCTGAGGAATCTCTTTTTGTAGGTCGTTATGTTCTCCTCGGCATTAGGAATCTCAACTTGAACCGTTTCTACCCAGCCGCAGTCCATTTTTACCCTTTCTAATTCAGATACGACACTTATGTATCTAGACATGGGTTCGCGCCGGCCCGGCGTGTTAGGGGGTTTGTCGACAGTAAGGTCAGAAGTCGTCTTGAAGTCATCAGGGACACACTGCTCGATGCTCGGTGGTTTTTTTGTTTCTTCCTCGGATGGGAGAGCGGAGGAAGAGACGCCATCTTGGGAAGGAACTATTTTAGAGGTTTTAGCCATGGTTGTGTCGAGGCCTTCGGGAAAAAAAATGAAAAAATGAGCACGGAAGAAGAATTGGCGTAGGAGGATTTGAGAGATAGCCCTAATAGCTTGATGATGGCTGTAAAAATGTATATCGCGGGCGAGTGCGGTATTTATAGGGATCTTGGGGCCAGCGTTCGAAGAACGGAAGGGTCGGACTTTACGGCTGATCGTGAGTTTTTGGTAACTGTGTTAGAAACGACTCTTGTGCAGCTTTATGGAGAGGGAATTTGATGCTCTGACAGAGTGCTTTCGCGTTGAGAATGCCAAAGGAATGAACATGCAAGAACGTTTCGTATCGTTCTACTCCAAGAAACGCGGGGACTATCTGTATACGGTTAAAATCGGGAAGGCCAATTTCACGTCTATTGTGTCATGCAGTGGCTTAGTCATGCAAGATTCAAGGTATGTCCCAAAGTCCGACCTCGGACGGTCCTACGATTCAACTTCGAGGCAGTACAAGTTTGGGGTCGACGTAAGGAGGCATCACGGTGATTGAGGAAAATATCTCTGTGACAAAGTACAATTCCATACTCAAACATTAAATGTCGGTATCAACTATGAATCTTGGCAATAAATGCTACTGTACTATGTTGGGATTTCCCCTCTTATAAAAAGGGGATCCTTGTCATTTTGTAAAAAGAACACATTATTGAATACAAGGCACAAGAACATTCTCTATTTCTCTTCACTAGCTCATTTACTCACATTTACTGCTTTTCATTACTTGTTCTTCATTTATAGCTTATCATTGAACATAAATAGTGTAGTCCAAGGTCTATAAGCCTGTTATAGCTCCATCGATCTACCAACCCAGGCCCCAAACCTCGGTCTCAAGGACCCTCGAGGTAAACATTGAGCCTTCGACTTAGGGCTTTCTGGTTTGCTTTTTGTGTACGGCTAAAATCGGGCTGGCCGATTTTATGCTTATTTTAACATCCGGTGGCTCAATTATAACATCGACTGCCCGTATGGATAAAATAATGTTTTCCAAAATTAATTCGAAGTTAATGGGCGAGTTCTAGGGTTAACTAATCTCGTTAGAAACATTAAATAACAAGAATAATTAAATAAACAATAACTCACTTCATAATAAATAAAAATCGTTCAATACATAAGCACAAGATGATATTTAATCCACACTTTAAATATGAATATTTCCATAAACGAGATTCAAGTGTTGGAAAAAATGTTACACACTTAGATATACGATACAAAGAAAGTAAATGAAGAAATGAACACAAATGAGTAAGAAATTCTCAACCAAAAGCTTCAAATCTTCAAGACCCAAGTGTGTGTGCAAGAACCCTAGCTTCCAAAACTTGTCTTCTCTAGTCTAAGGACTGAAAAATAAGCCAAAGATATTTTAAAAATGAGCTAGGTCGTGTATTAAATGGTTTTGGGCCAAAAAATGTGAAATTACAAAAGTACCCAGAACCGAAGCGCGATCTTTGCATTAGCGAAGATATTTTCACATTTGCGAACTGGGACTTTACTGTTGACTATCGCATTTGCGATAAAGACTTTGCATTTGCGAAGGTTGATTGCCTGGTTTGACCTCGCATTTGCGAACTCTGCTTCACTAGGACTACTTTGCAGTTGCGATTGGTTACTTGCAATTGCCAAATGTGCTATCTCCGCATTTCCCACAATGTGTCGCAATTGCGGCACCTTAGGCCATTTTCCAGATTTTCTTCTTTTCAACTTCTTTTTGACTGGTTTTCACGTGCTTTCTTAATGATCACTTCTAAATCACATAGAACCTACAAAAATAGAAGTAAACGACACTAAACACATGATTTTATCACTCAAACATAGTAAAAATTTAAGCTGAAAGACAAACATAGTAAAAATTTAAGCTGAACCAACTTATCCGCACACAAATCTGACCCTGCATCATTAATACCCCATCATCCCCGATAATCACATCTCTTGCATCACAGTGCTAAACTGTGTCCTTAAGGACAAGAAAATGGGGATTATCATACTAGCGCTCTCTGATACAATCATATAAGGAAGACCGAGAAACCTCACAAGTTAGAACCTGGTTGGGATCCAAAATATCCAATCTCACAAATTGGTTATCCAGAAGCTGAACATCAACTGCAGGAGGTCTCTCCCCAACGGGAATAAATGCAAGACTACCCATGCTCACCGCCTCTCTACTCAAGGCATCGGCCACGACATTGGCCTTTCCGAGATGATACATAATGGTGATATCATAGTCCTTTAGCAGCTCCAACCATCTTTGCTGCCTCAAATTTAGATTCTTTTTTTTACCTAGTGTTGGAGTCTTTGATAATCCGTAAACACCTCACAAGACACACCGCACAGATACTGACTCCACATCTTCAATGCATGAACGATGTCGGCTAACTCTACATTATGAACAAGGGTATTCTTCTCATGAGGCTTCAACTAGCGCGATGCATAAACAATCACTCTACCACCTACATCAAGACACATCTGACATCGATCCGAGAAGCATCATAATATACTCTATAAGAGCCTGGAGCTGAAGGCAAAACTAGAACTGGAGATGTGTTCAAGGCATTCTTGAGCTTCTGAAAACTCTCATCGCACTCATACGACCACCTTAAAGGAGCACCCTTTTGGGTCAATTTGGTCAAGGGCAATGCAATAAAAAAGAAACCCTGAATGAAGCGAAGGTAATAACCGGCCAAGCTGAGAAAGCTCCGAATCTCCGTAGCTGGGGATGGTCTAGGCCAACTCTGAACCGCCTCTATCTTCTTCAGATCCATCGGAATACCCTTACTGGACATCACGTGCACCAAGAAGGCCACTGAGCTGAGCCAAAACATACACTTGGAGAACTTGGCATAAAGCTTTTCCTCCATCAACCGCTACAACACAATCCTCAAATGTTGGGCATGCTCCTCCTAGCTAAGAGAGTACACCAGGATATCATCAATGAACCCTATCACAAACGAGTCAAGATATGGCTGAAACACACTATTCATCAGATGCATGAACGTTGCCGGGGCGTTGGTCAGCCCAAAAGACATCACAAGGAACTCATAATGACTATAACGGGTCATGAATGTTGTCTTTAGAATATCCAAGTCCCGAATCTTCAATTGGTGATACCCATACTTCAAATCGATTTTCGGGAACACCCTCACTCCCTGAAGCTGGTCAAACAGATCATCAATACGTGGCAAAGGATACTTGTTCTTGATTGTGACTTTGTTCAGCTGCCTATAACCAATGCACATCTTCATAGTACCAGCCTTCTTCTTCACAAACAGAATTGGTGCACCCCAAGGCGACACACTAGACCTAATAAACCCATTATCAAGGAGTTCCTAAAGCTGCTCCTGCAATTCTTTTAACTAAATTGGTGCCATATGATACGGTGGGATAGAAATGGGTTGAGTACCCCGCACCAAGTCAATACCAAAGTCAATATCCCTATCTGACGACATGCCCAACAGGTCTACAAGAAACACATCTGAAAACTCCCGCACCATCGAAACATAATCAATAGTGGGAGCATCGACGCTAACATCCCTCATAAAGGCCAGATAAGATAAACAACCTTTCCCGACCATCCACTGGCCTTCAAATATGAAATCACTCTGCTGGGAACATAGTCCAGAGAGCCTCTCCACTCAATCCTTGGAAATCCCGACATCGCCAACATCACGGTATTAGCATGACAATCTAAAACACCATGAAATAGAGACAACCAATCCATACCCAAAATCACGTCAAAGTCCACCATACTAAGCAATAAAAGATCAACTTTGGTCTCCAATCCTCAATAGTCACCACACACGACTGATGTATGCGATCCACAATAATTGTATCGCCCACGGGCGTATAGACATGAACAGATATAACTAAGGACTCACGAGGCATATCAAAATGATGAGCAAAATACGTTGATACATATGAGTAAGTGGAACCAGGTTCAAATAATACAGAGGCATCCTTGTGGAAAACTGAGACAATATTTGTGATCACTGCATCTAAAGCAACAACATCTGGTCTTTCAGGAATAGCATAAAATCAGGACTGACTGCCAGCTAATCGGCCTCCCCCTCTAGGGAGACCTCTATTTGACTGAGCCCAACCCGATCTGGCTAAGCGGGTGGTGAAGTAATGAGTGCTGAAATCATAGGCTGAATACACTATTGAGATAGACCTCCGTAAGGTGAGGACAATACCTCTTGATGTGACCCATATCTCCACACTCAAAATAACCCTTCCTTGCGAATGGAGGTGGGGATTGAAGGGATCCCCGAGCACCAGAATACTTGCTAGAAGAACCCGATGCCGACGAGCCCTGAACTGAAGATGCATGGGACAAACTTTGAGCTGGAAGGGCACTGAGAGATGACTGGCCCTAATATGTACTGTATAAACCATGGCCGGATGATGCACCACGGTGAACAAGTTGAGTCGTATGAGCATGCCTATAAGGACGACTTCTTCCGTGGTGGAACTGACCTCCAGAATGAACACCACTAAAACCTCCTCACCCACGAGGCTTATTGGCCTCCCTCTCTACCTGATCTTGACTGCGAACCATCTCTATCTGCCGAGCAATGCGGACTACCTCATCAAAAGTAGCACCGCATACCCTCTCCCTAGTCTTATGCAACCGCAACTGATACTTGAGGCCATCGATGAACCTACAAATCCTCTCCCTATAAGTGGGAACCATCCAAACTGCGTGATAGGTCATCTCAGAAAACCTCATCTCGTATTGCGTCACAGATATGCCATCCTGACAAAGTTGCTCAAAGTGTCTATGTAGCTCCTCTCTACGAAACTGTGGCACAAACTTCTCCAAGAAGAGAACGGAGAAGTCCTACCATTTAAGTGGTACTGCACCAATTGTCCTACGCCTCTCATAAGCCTCTCACCATTTGAGAGCATCTCTACAAAACTTAAAAGTAGTGAATGAGACCCTACTGGTCCCCAGAATACCCGTTGTCCGAAGCATCCGCTCGCACTTATCCAAAAAGCCTTGAGCATCCTCGGACTCAGCACTACTAAATGATGGAGGCCAAAGTCTCCCAAATATCTCAAGTCTCCTCTGCTCATCATCAACCATAACGGGGACCACCAGGGCCTGAGCTGCTGCAGCCAGCTGGGCTGTTAGTGCCCCTAATATCTGCAGTCCCTGCATCACCTTCTTGGGTGTAAGGGTGGCGGGAGTCTGAGTTCCTCCCCTCGACCTGAGAAGTAGTTGGTGTGGCCTGAACAAAGACCGTTTGAGCAAGACTGGTACACACGGTCAGAATCAGAGTTAAGGCTTTCTGAAGGCCTAGAATCACGATGGGCACAACTGGTGTCTAAGTTGGCCCTACTGGCTCAACTGTATCTGGTACGTGCTCCTCAGCAGGGACGACTGGTGGGTTTGCAGGTGCTGCCCTAGCTGTTGTACGAGCTGCACCTTTACACCTACCGCGACTTCTACAGCGACCTCGGCCCCTCGCGGCCCTAGCTGGTGGTACTGGTGGTTGTGCGTCCTACCCAGTAGTATGTATCCGCACCATTTGTGAGATAAAAGAATAAAGGAAGTTTAATTACCGGAATCAACAAATCCGCATAACAAGAATACAAGAATGTGAAATTTACTAAGGGTTCGGTAACCTCTCGAAGGTAAGCACAAATGTCTCTGTACCAATCCGCAAGACTCTACTAAATATGCTCATGACTCGTGAGACCTATGTAACCTAGGCTATGATACCAACTTGTCATAACATAAAACTAATCATCGTGATGGCTTCTATCGGGGAACTAGGCAATCCAACTACTCAACTTTTTCAACATAACCAAAAGCTCTGAAAAATACGGAAGCAGTTAATATTTAAGGAAAACCTTTTGAAATAGAAATAAATGCGCAACTCAATACAATCTCTCCCAAAATCGGGGTGTCACCAAGTACATGAGCATCTACAACGAAAGATAGCCTAATACAATGTCTAAAGAGAAAAAACTAAAATATAAGTAAAGATAACGAAGGATGGTCAAGGCCTACAAATGTCATGCAGCTACCTCGATAGTCTCCCGAGATCCTGACTCCACACTCAGCAGCTGTCGTGAGTGTAAGCACCTGGATCTGCACATGAGGTGCAAGGTGTAGCATGAGTACAACCAACTCAATAAGTAACAAATCCAAATTTTTGGCTGAAAGTAATGACGAACTCAATCGACACAGTTCAATATAGAAATAACAATGCAGAAATGTAGGCATGCTTTCAAGTTTAACAAATAAACTCAAAATAGAAAAATAGATCAAATCTAAATGGATCGAAGAAAATAACTTCTCTACTTCTACATACCAATGCACATTCTGTATATGATGCACCATGATGACCGCTTCATGTGCTCACACTCTCAATTCTTCACTCACTAAGTATTGTATATGGACAATCCGTCCCAAGGAAGATCCATCCCGGAATATATACATCGACTGACCATCAGTCACCCAATATTGTGTAGGCCAATCCAGCCCGTGGGGAAGATCCATCCCCAAGTATATAATGCTTCAGACAAGATTCGTGTCCCGGGAAGATCCATCCCTCGATATAATTAATTGCCCTCACTACAGGTGTGTAGACTTCGGGGGGGTCCTTCAGCCCAAGCTCTATCATAAATAAGTATAATCACTGCACGCGTGCTGCCCGATCCCATAATTGTCTCTCATAATCAGGCCCTCGGCCTTACTCAGTCATCAATCTCTCCAGTCTCTCTCACGGGCTCACAATGTCAATAAATCTAGCCAAATAATAATGATATGATGCGTCACTAAATAACAACAGAGACTCAGATATGATGTGAAATGAATGAATATGACTGATTACAAAATATCAATGAAATCAGTAAGACTACAACAAGAAACGACCACTATGGGTCCCAACAGTACTGGCCTATAGCCTAAACATGTTCTCTAGCATGATTAATAGTTTAATTACTTTATCACATGATGAAAACATAGACATCAACAAGATAAGTCCACTATATTGTGCCATGAAATTGACCAGGTCACAATTCTTACGAGCACACCCGCACGCCCGTCACTTGGCATGTACGTCACCTCAACACCAATCATATAACATATACTTCAGGGTTTGAACCTCAGAGCCAAGTTTAGAGGTTTTACTTACCTCAATCCGAGAAAATCCCTACTCCAAAGCGCCTTTGCCTCACAAATCGGCCCCCAAATGACCCGAATCTATCCACAAACAGTGAAATACAATCAATAGAGGCTAAAGGAATCAATTCTACAGGAAATTACTTAGTTAAAACTCAAAAATCCGAAATTGGTTCAAACTCGCCCCCCGAACCCATGTCTTGAAATCCAACAAAAGTCACAAACTCCGGAAGCCCTTTCAACCACGAGTTTGACCATATAAAATTCACTCAAATCCGATAACCAAATCCCATTCAAAACCTCAAAAATCTTGCCCAAAAACTCTTGTTCACTTTCCCAAATTTTCCACCCCAAATCACAAATTATATGATGGAATCAAAGGCATAATAATGCAAATTAACCAAAACTAGATAGGAATCACTTACCCCAAACACCCACGTGAGAATCTCTCAAACAACCACCTTCTAATGAGCTCCCAAATTAATTTTAGGTTATGAACTCAAAACCCTCGTTTTTGAAACTTATATTCTGCGCAGGTGCGCCATTTTCGCGGACGCGGAAGCATCCTCGTGTTCGCGAAGCACAAAATGCTTCAGACCAAAACCCTTCTACGCAAACGCGTTCAATCACTCGCGAATGCGTTGCTTTGCTAACCCCTCACTTTGCGAACGGGACCACCCCTCCGCGAATGCGTAGACCAATCGCACAGGGTCCCCAACTGCCTCCTCTCTTTTTCGCGAACGTGTCACCCTTCTCGCGTTCGCGATGCATCCATTACCCAAACCTTCGTGAATGTGGTCCCCTCTTTGCGAAGGCAGGCTCCTCTTCCTGAACGCGAAGCACAATTTCTCATTCGCCTCCAGGTACACTTCGCGAACATGAGACCCTCATCGCGAACGCATAAGAGGAAACCTGAAACCAGCAAAACCAGCAGTCTTCAGCCAAAATGTTAAGTCCAAAAATGATCTACTAACCATCCAAAACTCACCCGAGGCCCCGGGACCTCAACCAAGCATACCATCAAGTCCCATAACATCATACGAACTTAGTCAAACCCTCCAACCCCCTCATACAACATCAATAACACGAATCGCACATAGATTCAAGTCTAAGAACTAAAAAACTTCCAATTCCTACAAACTACGTTGAAACCTATCAAACCACGTCCGATTGACCCCAAATTTTGTATACAAGTCACAAATGACACCACAGACTACTCCAACTTCTGGAATCGGAATCCGACCCTGATATAAATAATTCCACTGCCGGTAGAATTTTCCAAAAATTCAACTTTCGCCATTTCAATCCTAATTCCACTAAGGACCTCCAAACATTGGCGAATCCACATTCTACCTTGTGGGTTCTCAAACACCCATTATTATTGCCAAAATTTAGTAAATTTATATAGGCAATTATCAAAATATGAGCACCCACAACTAAACTTCTTTTTTCTCTTCTCTTAGAATTTTTATTGGCGAGCACCCATGACTTTAAAATTCTTGATTCTCCATTATCTCCTAATCACAATCCGGATACGCTCCCAAATCCAAAATCACCCAATGGCGCTAAGGGAGCCATCAAAATTCAAATCCGGGATTGTTTACACATAAGTCAACATCCGGTTAACTTTTCCAACTTAAGCTTTTCATTATGAGACTAAGTGTCTTAATTTGTTTCGAAATCCTTCCCGACACAAACCAATTAACCAATAAGTCATAAAATAAAATTAAAGCACAAAACGAGCAGAAAAAGAGGGAACATGGCTAGAACTCTCGAGACGACCGGCTGGATCGTTACATGAACGTAAATACGATATCTACAGCTAGTTGTATGTTGCGTATTTTGGGACATAGTCTCATTTTATCATATTTTGAGTCCTAAACCCGATGGGCCGCAATTGGTGGAGGGATATTTATACATGGATATTGGGTAAGTAATTTTTACTCTATTTCGATGTTGTAACATTATTTCTTATGGATTTTAACATCCAAATCATGAAAGTTGAAGGGAAGTTTTGGGGATTTTTTACTATGTTTTGAAAAATAGCAATTTAATATATGAGAATCGATTTGGATTTGATTTTGAAACAAATCATATATTTTGACCCGTGGAGTTATGGGTGGTCTAGATCTACCCCTCCACTCAGGTTTTGACCAGATGGGCCTGGGGTTGACTTTTGTGAACTTTTAAGAATTGGGTGAAGATTGCAACTTTATTAATTGAAATTGGTTCATTTTGCATTGTTTGATGTTATCGAGTCATTTTTGGGTAGATTTGAGTCGTGCGGAGGTGATTTCTATGGAAAGGATATTTTTAAGTATTTATTTAGCTTGTTTGATGTAAGTGTCTTGTCTAATTTGGGTTGAGGGAATGTTTCCTACTAATTGTTATTATTTGTTACATGTGGGGTTAATAGGCTAAGTTCTAATCCGGTCGATTACCATATATATGCTCGTGTACATACCCGTCACCTTATTTAAAGGTCATTTCACATAGCACAAACATTTCAAATTAGATCAAATCCTAATGGGCAATTCCCTCACACAAAGTTTGGCAAGATACTTACCTCAATTAGGCTAATTCAATAGTCTAAGGATTCTTTTCCTTTAACGCTCAGCTCAAATATAGCCAAAAATAACTTAATAATATCAAACAATTCAAGAGAAACCAATTTTGATTAATAAAGTTAAGTTCTTTACACAATTCCCAAAAGTCAACCCCCAGCCCGCCCTATAACGACCTGATCGATCATTTTGAGTATTTGCATTCAGTTCGGTGGTTTGAGTCATGAGTAGCTTCCTATGATGTATTATGGCTTGCGTGTATGGTCAATTTTGGTTTGCGAGTGGTTCGGGTGATTTGGAAGAATGATTCTCAACTTGGAAACTTTAAGTTGGAATAGTTGTATGAGTTTGACCTTTGTGTATTTGACGTCATGTCAGAATTGTTATAGTTATGTTAGGTTTGAATGGTAATTTTGAACTTGGTCGTATGCCCGATTTGCATTTGGATGTTTATAGAAGGTTTTGGCTCTAATTTACAAAAGGCTGAAATTTGAAGGTTTAGAACGTTCATAGATTCGATTAAGAGTTGACTTTGATGTTATCGGGTTCAGATTGTTATTTCAGGACATGGAATAGATTCGTTATATCGTTTGGAATTTTTGTGCAATATTTAAGGTGATTCCGAGTTGTTTAAATGTGTTCGCCGTAAGTTTAGAAAATGGAAATTTGAAATAGTGTATTAAGATTAAATTGAGGTGCTATTCATGGTTTTGATGTTATTGTCTGTTATTAGAAGCTCGAGTAGGTCCATGATATATTATTGGGACTTTTTGGTATGTTCGGATGGGGTCCCGAAGGCTAGAGTGAGTTTTGGGGTGGTTTCATACCATTTCAGAGTGTGCATGAGATGTTGGTTTTCTGGTGCTCCAGTTGAGCTTCGCGATCGCAAGAGCAGAGGCACGATTGCATTGAGTAATTTGGTTCGTTGGGTTGGTAGTTCATCACGTTCGCGTAGGAGCCATCACGTTCGCCGATAAGGAAAATTGCGTTGGAAAGATTTGATTTCTCGTGTTCGCATAGGTGTTTCGCGAACGCATTTCTGATACTGTGTGATCCCTATGATGTTTCTATGAAGATTTTCCTTTCTACCCAGTGTGATGTGTAAGTGTTGAAATTTGAGTTTGGATTGCTTGAAGGAGTTTGCACGAATGTCATGAGGAAGGAGATGCGCTTAGCAGAAGATTTCAGGTATTCTATGGTTGGTGTCGCGCCCCTTTTTCTTGCGAAATCGGGTTTTGATATGTGACAACTCTTTTGAGGTATTAAAAGAGGAGAGTCACCGCCTAAAGATTTTAAGGTGCGTTAGGGGACCTATTTTGCACATGACTCAGGTTTGACTAGTTTGCATCACCAAAGTTCGGGTAAGGGCTCGAAGTTACCTCGAAGAGAAGGTGTTAGGCACTCTACGAGGTCCACAACTGTGGGTCCCGACCGAACTCGAATAATATAAATTAGTCAAATAAACAAAGGTATATAAAGAAAGAAGTTTGAGAAACTTTATTATTATAAAAGACTTTGAATAAATGAGTACAAACACTCGATTCAAAAATAAAGGGGAAATAAGATTGGGGTTTTAAGTCTTTTAGCCTAAAGGATCACCCCGTGCAACATAAATAATACTTCGTAACTCCCTCGAGATGGGTGTTACTCATATTATTCAAGGGTCACACACTATCATCTCCTGCCTTATAAGTCGTTACGCGCTTTAAGTTGTTACCTAAAGCGCACTATTTCAATTATAAGTCGTGTCTTATATGTGCACTACCCATCCCATACATATGGTCCATGAGGCAGTGAACCTGTATTTTGTTTGGTTCTAGACATTACTTAGGTTGCTCAGAAATTTCAAAACTATGAGACATACAAAACATGTCGGACTTCATATGTAGGAAGTTAAAGGCTCAAGTTAGCCTCCAGAATTAGACAGCAAATGCACGCGTAGTGGATTTTCATGTTGCGTAGTTTGAGATTAAGGAACTTAACTCCCTATAGGCATGATTTCTAGGTAATAGGCATCAAGGCACACAAGTAGTTTCAGGAACCAGCGAGATTCATAGACAGGATAGCGTAGGTTGTTACACACTGATTATTGAGAAGGCAAATTCCTCAATTAATGGTCCTATAGATGTTGCGCCTAGGTGATTTATGTAATAGATGGAGTAGAAACTCAGAATTACTCATACGCTTGATAATGGCCTAAGTAAGCGAGGAGCAATGTTAATAGGGCGTCACTACCAGTTATTAAGGCAACAGTGGCATCCTATAGGCAGGACTTCTAACGATTAACATTTGGGACCCTGATTTTATTGTTAAACCTTATAGGGAGGTTTTCTAGATGAACAATGCAATGCAAGAACAAATGACATGATTAGAGTCCTATAGGCATGATCTGTAAGGGATATGCTGCAGTAATACGAATTAGAGGGGAGTACCATGGTATTCATTTCCTACGGGTAGGTTCTCTCAAGACATATAGAAACAAAGATATTGAGGCATTTGAGTTCATGCACACTAATAATCAAGTAGTGCAAATGTGTGATTTTCCTAATGGCATGCTTTCTACCATGTGCATAGTGAACGAACAACATAAAATCAAGTGCATCATTCAATCATATAGGAATGTTATCTACTCATCGCATATTAATGTTAGAATCTACCTTATCCCCTTTTACTAGTACCCCGATCGTTTATACAAAGATATTATTACAGACCCAAATTGATAAGCAAAGTAGTAATATTACATGACAATAGAAAGGCCGACAACATGCCCAAATAAAATAATTAAATACCCAGCCGTACTGGGCCTTTCACGCTTCTGACATAGCATACCACACGATCACAGGTCCATATGGAAGAGTCAAGACCCCTTTTAATGAGCCACATCATCAAGTGTTACACCACTTAGAACAAACAATATAGAACTTATACATGATAGGGAAGGAGAGTATTAGGGGCAATTTGGGAGGTTAAAGGAATGACTGGGTCCAAGCCCCTAGTGTGTTAGAGTTCACAAGGGCCTCAATAGGACCCTGAGCAGTGCTCACACTAGGGAGGCCAACAAAGAACCTAGGTAGCCTTAGCTTTCAGCCGGCTAAGAATAGAAATGCAAAGTAACAGGTAGGGAGAATGGAAAAAATTCCCAGAATGAGTATACAACACAACTGGTCAAGTAGACCAGCAAATTCAGCCAGGTTCACATAGCCAAAGTACCACATAAAATATCATCATAGGAATTAGGAGAAGAAACATGTTTGCAAACGTAGGTTGCACTAGTTGACATTTAAGGGTCTAAATTAAGTTTAGTCTAACCTAATGCCATTAATCAATAGTTTGATAAAATGGAGGGATACATATATTGATAATCACAAAAAAGAAAGAATAGCAAATGAACCAGGGCATACTGAAAACATGTTAGCATAGGAGTAAGGTCCTAGTTAACAAAAAAATAGAGTGTTTGTCTTTTAGAAAACCAGAATGGCATGAAACAAGTTTAGAACAGATTTTAAGGCAGCATTAAAGAGCATTCCAATATACACAGGACTTAGTAAAAATTTCATTTAAGTAAAAGGTGGGATCTTAGAGATCAACGACCAGGATTTTAAAAGACTGGGCGGGTTAACGGACGGGTATAGGTAGCGACCGGGTTGGGTTAATGGGTTGTTTGGTTTGGGCTCTGGGAATTGGGATAGGTATTTGGGTGTTTTGGCCGTTAATTTGGTCCAAAATTTGGCTTATTTTGGCCAGCTCTTGAAACCCTTGAAAAATAATTAAAAAATAAATTATTAAAACTTCTAATAAATGGTAAAAATAATATTTATGTTGTAAAACTATTTTAAAATAATAAGTCAATATTATAAAATATAAAAAAGATACTTGAGCATAAAATAATATAATAAACACAATTAATTGTAGAATATAGACCATTATTGCAAAATTAGATAAATAGCTTGAAAATGCTAATGCAATTATAAAATTTGAAACATGTATTATGGATGCAAATAATAGTTTTGGGTAACTAAGTCATCCCAAAGTAATTTAAAGGATAATTACTAGATAGTTATATAATTTAAATATAAGAAAATTAATTTGAAGTTCTAAAAATTATGAAAAATTATAGATAATGCTTGTATAGGTTTGTAGACTAAATGATGATGCAAATATGTTATTATGAAAGTATATATGTAATTAAAAAATATGAGGGAAAAATTGGTTATCAACAGCTACCCCTCTTTACCTGGGAATGATGAAAGAGTTATCGGGTAAAGAAATGATCACTGATTTTGACCGAATGCGGTGATTTGAAAATGGAGGCCGAACCCTGGTTCCTGAGTTGCCTACATATTCCTGGTATTAAGGAAATCAGGTTGTGTGTAGTTCTGGATCCATCGGTAAACTGAACCGGTGCTTATAGGAATGGTCATATGTTTCGGAAAGGGTTCTTTTGGGTAGGACATTATCATATGAATTAATTTGCGCGAAATCATGAATGTGAATCTGAAAAGTTGTGGATGTATTTCAAAATGAGCATTTGAATAATTATCAAGTGGAAGTGGGTAACTGATGGTGGTTGGCTGCATTTTAAATAATTGCAGGATGTGAACGTTGAACGAAAACTAGAGCGAAGATTGCTCCTGTTAAGAGAACGGTTACTTCTTGGATTGCTTGCAAAACTTAAAACACAATGCATGTAAGTATATATGGATTATTGTGAGAATTTAAACATAATATAAATTTCCTTTAGACCATGAAAGTTGTCTTTGGACGGTGCGGATGATGTCCTTAGACCATGACATCCTGGGCTATGAATCATGTGATAAGAGATTTGCAGGCCATGAAATGATATCCTCGAGCCATGAAAATGGTGCCTTTGAACCATGACGCCTTTGAATAATGATGTGCAGTATTGAGGGATCCTCATGCCATGGAATGGTGTCTTCCAGCTATGAGGATGATGCCTTCGAACTATGACGCTTTTGGACAAAATGGCGATATCTCTGGCCATGAGATGCAAAGATATGATGCTCGGTCATATACAAAGTAAAACAAGACAGGGCTTAGTTTTGTGCAAGTTTGGGGTAGTGCTTAGCCTATAACAAGTGAGAAGGAAGTGCTTAGCCTCATGCAAGAAGAAGAGACGATGCTTAGTATCGATGCAAGGAAAGGTCGAGCTTAGCCTTATGCAATTAGGAAGGCAATGCTTAGCCTCATTCAAAAGAGGAGACAATGCTTAGTCCCATGCAATTAGAAGACAGTTCTTAGTCTCATGCAGTGAAGGCAATGCTTAGCCTTATGCAATCAGGGAGGCAATGCTTAGCCTCATGCAAAAGAGGAGACAAGGCTTATGTTTACCTTGAAAAATGGTATTAACAATTATATTTGATTTGTGGTTCTAAAAATATGTGATTTATTATAATACTAGTTAATAATCAAGAAATGGTAAGTGTAAGTAAGGAAAGTAATACATGAAGAACAATGGTAATAAATGAAGAACAATAAAGCTATAGAATAATATTAAGCACATTAAGCGAGAAAAACAGAGAATGTTCTATTGCAGTGAATATTCATATGTGTTACAAAATGATAGGGATCCCTTTTTTATAGGAGGGGAGAATCCCAACATAGTACATGTCTAATTATGACAAAGTAATGTTATTGGTACAGCTGTATAACGGCTTAGTACGGACTTGTACTATCTCTTGCAGCCCTTATTAGCTCTAACCACGTGTCCTTGGAAATTTCCCGCCTTTTCATGACGATCATCGATTTTATACTGCTTCAAGGAAGACCGTGATGGCCTTTGATATACTCTCTCTAGGGATGCATTCCGGGGTCGAACTTCAAACTCTACTTCGAGCCTCTCGATACCGGGCTTGGAATGTCATAGGGGCCTTAAAATTGGACTTCCCCGATTTGGCTGTATACAGATAGTCCCCGCGTTTCCTATAGTGAGATGATAAGAAACGATTTTGAATTCTTGGCTCTTCGATATCCCCTCCGTGACGTCAGCCACGTGAGGTCAGCAATTGATGTGACAGAAAGATTATACAGAGGTCAAGTCAACACGGTTCTCGAAAAGCCCACGAACCGCTATTGGCTGCCCTTTCAACTCCTCCAGTACGCTTAGAGGACCCCTATAAATATTTAAATCCTTCACCTTTCATACTTTTACCCTTTACAACATATTCATATCCTCATTAACAATTTTCTTCTTTCATCCCTTTTCTGAGTTCATTTCTTCGTCAGTTTCATCTTCTTACTCTGAAACTTTACCATAGTCATGGCCAAAACTTCTAAGACACTCCCTCAAAAAGAGAAAGCCCCTTCTTCTTCACGCTCGTCTAAGAGCAAAACAATAGTACCTCCCCGTGTTGAGAAGTGCATCCATGGGCCCTGTGAAACATCATCTGATTTTAAGGTTTATAAACCTTCTTTGGTAGCGGGCTGATGCGAGCCCATGTCTCGATATATCAGTCTAGTAATCGATATCTAAAAAGTGAAGGTCGATTATCGTTGGGGGGAGGCGGTGCGAGTGGAGATCCCTTCATGTTAAGAAGATATAACTACCTACAAAGCTGGCTTTCTCAGCATATACACATATCCCTTAACCTTAGGTTCTGTGGACCCTTCTTCTCCACCAATAGATCTAGTGATCCTCGATTTTTGCCGACAATATCGAGTGACGCTCAACCAGATCTATCCTTCTTTCTAGCGAATCATCTATCTAATCAGATATTTTTCGAACATGGTCGAGGGGATTCCTTTCACCCCCGACCACCTGATTAAACTGTATAGCCCTCGTCTTTATCGAGGTGTCCTAATTAAGTTACAACGTCGAGCCTCGAAGGTCTTTTTTGCCAGCATTGATGAGGACAAGGATAGAGTGTGTATGAGTCGCTTTGTCCGAGTTAGGACCTTGGATCTGATCCCTGCTGAGAAGATGCCATTCTCTGAGGAATGGAATACTTATCGTAAGTGTCGATTTATCGAATATGCTTCGCTAATTGAATGTTTTCCTTTCCCTTTTGAACTTGTTATTTTCTAATGATGCAACAGTTTAATGGTATCCCGGTGCTGTCAAAGACCGCCCAGGTTGGGTACAACAATTAGATTCTATCTCCCCATATGCTAAGCGCGTTTGGCGTGATCTGTCCTAAACCCGATGGGAGGCCAAAAATCACGGTAAGTTTCTATAACTGTAATATTTGAACTACTTAGTGAAAGATTTCTTTGTGGTATAATTGATCTTTTGTGCTTATGCAGGCCTTGGAGAAGCCATTTTGATGAGGCCGCCTCCACCTGGCGAAGTGGATACCCAAAAACCTACCAAAGGTAAGAAGAGAAAGAAGGAAACGCCAGCGGAGTCTCCGAAACCAAAGAGAGTCAAAGTTTAAAAGCCCAAGGCCGATATGACGACCTTAACTCCGGCAACTACTGAGAGTCTTAATGCTGAAGACAAAGATGATGACAATTGCCCGCTGGTACTTAGGGGAAAACGAAGCGTCGATGCTTTGAAGGCTACCAAGCTGAAGACTGTTGAGCCAGGGGTTGCCGATACGATCCCACCTCGAGTTGAGGAGACTCTCGAGGAGGATTTGAATGAAGTCCCCAAGCTGATCATCGATCAGGGTACACCTTGCGCCGATGAGAACTTGGTCGCAGAATTCGGGAGACCTGGATCTGAAACTCTTCGAAGGAGAGAAGAGGCCCCGATTGGGGTTGTTAACATAGCTGATCATCCATCAGGTCTGTCGTTTTCTCCAAGATAGATACGGGATGCCCAAAACAAGGAAACTCCCGACGTGGGGGCATCCCAAGAACAGAATGATATATTTGAAGATTATTTTGCGGGTGTTGAGGAGGAGCCTAATCTCGATGCTCCACTTATTCTCGAGGAGGCTGAGAAACTCCAAAAAGAGGTAATTTTTCAGATATAACATTTGTGCTTTGAGTTTTGATTCTTGTTTTTCTTACTTCTTTCCTTTGTGTTATAGGTCGTGATGCTCTACGACCAGGCCTTCTCCAAGTTACGAGCCAATCTGGCTCATTGTGAGGAGGAGTTTGGGAAGCTCGTGTCGGAGTCGAATGAAATCAAAACTCTATATGCCCGAAGGGAAGAGGAACTGAATGACCTTCGCGAGAGCTCGAAGAAAGCATTCCAAGAGCGGGCCAACTTTATCGAATAGGTAGTTTAGCCTTCGTGGGCTTGATTTCCATTTTCACAACTTAGCGTTTAACACTTTGACTTGGTTTTTGTAGATCTAGCAGAAGGATGACCTAGCGGGGCGACTTCGGGAACACACTGTGGCCAAAAATGCTGAGATCCTCGAATTGAAGCGGAGCATCGACGGCATGTTCTCTGATAAGGAAACTCTTCGAGAGAAGCTGACCTCAGCCCAACATCTTCTTCAGGGTGCGAAGAAGGAGGGTCACAAATATAAAGCGCTTCATGCTAAATTTGTCACCGCGTTATCCACAGCCAAGTCTAAAGCTGACGCACTCATATCCTCATACCGGGATGATGCTATTTCTGCAAATGCTTGGTCCAAGAAGATATCCGAAGAGGCCAAGCTCAAGCTGACTTGCGCCATTGGACATGCTCGGTTAGAAGCTCGAAGGCAGGCTTTCGAGGAAATACATGCCAAGGTTTTCGATCTTTCTACCGAGATCTAGGAAGCGAAGGCCTTAGAAGAAGAGTCGGCAGCACTGATCACTTCTGACGAGGGCTCTGCTAGCGGCTCAGAAAGTAGTGAAGATGAAGACTAGGCCATTTTTTTGTTCCCTTTATTTCTTCTTCTTTTGTGTAAGGTCTCCGTGTGAGAACTTGTGAATGCACCCATGTAAATACGCCTTTTGGAATACAAATAATCTTCTTGTTTAACCTTTGCGTTGAATTAATGCCTTCAATATTTTGTCTTTAAGTGTTTATTCAAAGGTCGAATTCAAACTTTATTTCAAATCCTTCGAGCTTGGTCTTGGCGTAACGAAGACTCTTAAAATCGGGCTTCTCTGATTTCAATCGCATAACTTTCTAAGAACGGATTGGTAAGAAAACGATTTGACTTCTCGACCCCTCGAAACGTTGTGTGGTGATGTAATTCTTATGACGTGACCATGAAGTGATCAAAGTGGCCCGCTGGTTCATTTCCCCGAAAATTATAATTTCTTCGTCGGAGCTGGTTGGTTATCAACATTAACGAATAGTCGCCGCTTTTCTCTTATATATACTTGATTTCCCTCTTATTAAGAACTTTACCGCTTTGTGCAACCATCTTCCTCTATAGAGTTCCTTCCCTCCACCAGTTCTTCCGTCGTATTATTTTAAAGCTTTTGCCAGAGTTTTCATCTCCCCTTTCTTGTTTTACAGAAATCATGGCTACCGTATCCAAATCCATTCATCAGAAAGAGGGAAACTCCACCTCTGCTTCCCCCCGGTGGTACACCGCAAGCGCTTAGCAAACTAATCCCGAACTGCTTCACTTTGAAGAAAGATTTCACGCTAGAGAGACCCCCCAATGTCCTTGGCCGTCGAGAACACACATCGAGGTACATTCGTTCAATCGAGGAGAGACGCCTCGAAGTTGTGAGGAGAGACTGTGGATGGGGAGAAAAAATAGTAATGCAGATACCCTCTCGGGAAAAGGATATTACGGCCCATGTAGAGGGGTTTATGAACGTGTATACGTACCCCTTTACGTTGGGTCCCCTTGACCAATTCGTGCTCAAGTTCTGCCAAAAGTATCGAGTTACTTTGGCTCACAACCATCCGTCTTTCTAGCGGATCGTACTGATGATGATATTTTTTGCTGAGAAGGCCGAGCTTGAATTCACTCTTAGTCACCTTATTAGGTTGTATCGGCCCCTGCATTTTCGAGGTCTAATTAAACTACAACGTCGATCCAGAAGACCCTCTTTTCCAGTGGCGACGAGGACAGGGATCAAGGATGGACGAGTCGGTTTATTTGAGTAAGTACCGTTGACATCATTTCTGCGGAGTTCCTGCTGTTCCCCGAGGAATGGAATTTCAAACGTAAGTAATATGTTGTATTTTATTATGTTTGTTCTCAATTTTGCAAAACTAAATATGAACACTCCTTTTCCTCTCCCACAGCGGTCCCGTGGATTCCAAATGCGGTCCTCGATCTCGCGGACTAGGTTCACAAACTAGCAGCTTCTTCAACCTACGACAAACGCAAGTGGCGAGATTTCTTGATGGGTAAATGGGATGCAAAACACCACGGTATGTACTATGAAGTTCCTCTCTTAAGGAATACTTTTCTTTATGTACATTAATTTCTTTGCTACAGGCATCGGTGAGTTCTCTGAGATGAGACTGTCCCCTCTCGGGGAAGAAGAAGAACATTTGGCTTCAAAGAGGGAGAAGGATAATAAAAGGAAAGGGGCCTCGAGGGGAGAGGGCATGCTCAGCAAAGCAGGACCTGACCTGAGGCTCAAGAAGGATGCAACCATTGACGAAGATCTTATATTCGTTGGTCGATTAGAGGATGGTAATGTTGTCGAAGAGGATGGTGCGACATTGATGGCTCGAACCAGGAGGCCTCCCGATGTTGTTAAGCCCGCTGGACACGAGGCCCCTATATTTGAGGGAGAGGTTTCAAAAGAGAGGAGGGGCAAAGGTCCTTCATCGCCTGATTTGGCAGTTGGTTCTCAGGCGTCAAAAAATACTTTGTAGGGAATGGGCTCGGATGCACATTTTCCCAATCAGAGCACCTCAAGTGGTTTTCCCGAGGCCAAGACAGCAGGTCCTTCACCATTATTCTCATCTTCCTCCAAGGATGCCGTGAGGGATTCTCGAAGCCAGAGGTCGCCCACATTAGGCGCAGTCCCGAATGAAAATGATCCCTTCCAGGGTTGCTTTGCCGAGGTCAATAGGGCCGAACCAGTATATGCAAACTCGACTTTTAAGGAGGCTCGGCGGCTTTTCTCTATGGTGAGTTTTTGATGGCATTATAACCTTTCTAACTTTATACTTTCTTCTTTTTTCTAACTGGGCCTCCTTTTTCGTAGGTCTTTAACAAACTTAAGACGGAGCTGCTTCGCTGTGAGTCCAAGTTGCGTAGGTCCTCGAACGGGGAGAAATCCCTAAGACTTCTTTGTAGTAAGAAGGAAAGAGAACTGATTCACCTTCGATCGAAGTTGAACTGATGTCATGATTACGAGGACAAGCTTGAGAAATAGGTAACCTTTGTTTCACATATGGCTTCCTCTCCCATCTCCAAGTCAACTCTGAATGCAACGAGTTAAAGGTAAAAATGGATGTCCTTGCTGCGTTCAAGAAAGAAGCATTGGGAAAAGTGTCATCCCTCGAGATTCAACTCGGCAACGCTCGAGATAGCAATTCAGTTCAAGAGGGCAAGATAACTGAGATCGAGGTCGATCTCACGAAGGCAAGGGGCGAAATTAAGGAGGTTCGGACCAAGGTCAAAGAGATACAAATACAGGCCGATAAGAAAGTCGCCATACATTTGAAAGATGATGCTAATGCTCAAATGGAGTTAAAGGAGGCCTCCGATCGAGAGAGGAAAAGCAATGAATATGCCTGATGCAGATCCCGGATGGAAACCAAGGGTTTCGTTCTCTCGGAGGAGATAGAGCAGGCCAAGGCGGATGAGATTGACGCCAAGTTCCTTGTTTCTTTCGATGATGAAGTTGATGCTGAAGACAATGAGGAAGAGGCCGGTGAGGGAGCTGGTCCCGAGGGAGATGATGAAGACATTGTCCCCGAGGGAGAAAAGACTAAGTCCCCGAAGATAGACTAGGTCTTTCTTTCTTGATTTTTGTAAGGGGCTCCCTGTGGGGGTGTTGTAAAGGTATCTTTGTGCCACCATTATATAAAAAATTCTTTGGTTTTATCATTGTATAAATTTCCAACTTGCTTGTGTCTTTGTTTTTATCTTGAACTTTGATTCTCATCGATAATCAGTCTGATATGTTGGACTTAAAATAAAAACCCTTAGGTTTTTGTGCTTGATGAGCAATCGTTAATAGTTGACCGTTTAGGGTTCGATCCTTGAGTTATGTTTTGACTCAGGACCATCGACCCTTAGGTTTTAAAACATTGGCCCTTAGGCTATTTTCAATTTGGCCATTAGGCTCTTTAGATCGTCCCTTAGGCTCTTTAGGTTGGCCCTTAGGCTCTTTTTAGATCGGGTCGATTCGACCTCTAATATGGCTATAGTTTTCCCCCATTCTAGCTAAAGACTTTTAAAATTTTGGTTATGCCTTGGCATGTTTTGTGTTCGTCCGACATTTCGACGGCTCAAATAAGAACCTCGATTATAAGTCGATATGTGACAATAATTGAGTACCTCGTGAGGTTCTCTCGAAGGCTGATTTTTCGAAGCTTTTTCATTGAAGGCTGATTTTTTCGAAGCCTTTTCATTGTTCAGAGCTGATATTATCGAAGCTCCTTTGTTTATGCTGAGGGTAGCTTGATTAACTAGTTTTTCGAAGTGTTTGAAGACCTTTAGATTTTATGGCAGAAGTCGGACATCTCCGAGCCTTTTAATATGACCGTAGTCTTTATGTTCGGCCGTAGACTTTAGTCCCCGAGTGAGATTACCTCAGCCTAAATATCGAGGGTATGCCTTTTTAGGGATCTTACGAGTTCAAATATATAGACTTGGTCTTAATATCGGGTTTATTCCCTTTTAAGGTCTTACAAATTTGAGTATGCCTCGTTGAGGTCTTATATATTTGATGTTGCCGGTCTTATAGATTCGATGTTGCCTCATTGAGGTCTTATTAATTCAATGTTGCCTTATTGAGGTCTTATGAGTTCGAGTATTGATGACTCGATAAGCTGACTATTTATGACAGTCCCCAAGTGTTCGAGAGTTTTTTGCCCTTGAGCTGTTTCATGTGAAAATAGTAAGCTTCTTTGAGGCACAAAGCATTTTGATAAGTAAAGATGCTTCTTCGATTACTTGATACATGTGTACATGTTTTTGCCCTCGGAGGCTCAATTATTCAACATAGACACAATTCATTTGACTGTTTTGCCCAATACAACATTCTCCTATCGAGGCCCTCTTAGGCATAACTTGATTTCTTCGAAAATGTAACCTATGAGGGTGATGCCCCCAGTATTTGAGGTTGATTGAAAATAAGCCTTGAATACTTTTTGAGTTTTCCTTAGGTAGCATATAGGTGTTTCCTCGTTAAAAACCTCGCCGGTAAAACCCATATGGGATAAAACCCGATCTAAGGGAAAAAGAGTGCAACACATGCTTTAAAACTCAAGGTATTCGAGCTGAAGGGTGCTTCGACTCCTCTCAATCCAACACCTGCAATAAGTTAGTATGAGACATAAATGAAAAGGGAGAAGTTTGTACCTTAGCAATAATAGCGTTTGAGCATCGATATGTTCCAATTGCTTGGTAGTTTCTCGCCTTCCATGGTGCCTAGTTTGTAGGACCCTTTGCCTACTACTCTGAGGATGTTGTACGGTCCTTCTCAGCTATGGCCTAGCTTCCCTTCATTCGAGTTTCGAGTGTTGAGGGTGACTTTTCTTAGAACTAAGTCCCCGACTCCGAAGTAGCAGAGGTTTGTTCTTCTATTGTAGTACCTTTCGATCTTTTTCCTTTGAGCGGCCATTCGAACTAGTGTGGCCTCACGCTTTCCATCTAGTAGCTCGAGGGCGGTGTTCATAGCCTCGTTGTTTGAGTCCTAGGTGGACTTGATTTTGTCGGGGTTGATCTCGATTTCCCTATTCGACACCATGAGGCCCAAAATTTTCCTGAACCAACTTTGAAGGAACACTTCTCGGGATTGAGCTTCATGGTATACCTTTTGAACCTTCCAATGAGTCAAATGGTCCTCTGCACGCAGGGACTTAACTCGCATTTCATCAACATAAACTTCCATAGACTAGCCTATTTGATGTTCGAACATCTTATTAAGTAGGTGTTGATGTACGGCTCCCGCGTTTTTTATCCCGAAGGGCATTGATTTACAACAATATGTACCATACTTCGTGACAAACGAAGTCTTTTCCTAGTACTCCGAGTTCATTTGAATTTGATTTTACACGGAGTAAGCATCGAGAAAAGTAAGGATCTAGATGGCCGGCCATAGCATCGATCAAGCGATCGATGTTGGGCAATGGGAATGAGTTTTTTGGGGCATGCTTTATTCAGGTCTTTGTAATCTACACACATTCCTCTTATTTTGAGAAATCTTGTTACCTCATCTTTGATGGATGCATGCTTTACCTCGGACTGAGGCTTTTTCAAGCTCTTCGACTGTTGACTTCGTCATCCTCCATCAACTGCGCATCGATCACCTGTCCCTCGGGCTCAACCGTGCACTACGAACATCTCATTTGCTGCATGCTGCTCTCCATACACCGTTTTTACACCATCCTTTGTTGGGAACTTCATCATTTGATGAAGAGTTGATGGCACTGCTCTCATGCTATGTCTACGGCCTTCCAAGTAAGGCATTGTACCTCATATCACCTTCAATGACATGAATTTGGTGTCTTGAATTGTACCGGCCACGTTGATTGGGAGGATGATTTCCCCCTTCGTTATCTCACTCACCATGTTGAATCCATTGAGGACTCGAGAGGGGGGTATGATCTGATCGAGAAGTCCGAGCTGCTCCGCCACCGGCGACCTGATTATGTTGGTCGAGCTACCTAGATCTACGAGCATATGTTTAATTTGAATTTTATTCAAAAGAAAAGAAATTACCAGTGCATCATTATAAGGCTGAGACAAGGACTCGACGTCTTCATCACTGAACGTAAGAGCATCCTTGGGTATGTAGCTCCGAGTTTGCTTTTCCCTTGTGATGGATACTATTGTCCGTTTGAACACGGGTCCATGTGGGACGTCGACTCCTCCAATTATCATGTGAATGATGTGTTGGGGTTCTTCTGGTTCGTTCTTATTGTTAGCCTCTCTTTCTCGAAAGTGATTCTTTGCTCGATCACTGAGGAATTATCGAAGATACCCTTCGTTGATCAGTCGGGCCACCTCCTCTAGAAGCTGTCTACAGTCCTCGGTCCTATAACCGTGAGTGCCATGGTATTTGCATATTAAGTTTGGGTTCCTTTGGGAAGGATATGATTGCATGTTCTTTGGCCACCTGGTATGTCTGATCTTACCTATGGCTGATACGATGTCGGAGGCATCGATGTTGAAGTTGTATTCCGACAATCGAGCTGCCTCCACTGGCCCTGTGTGCCTCGATCCATCCTTCGATCGCTTCGTGGTATAATACGCCTCGGCGCATTTCTTCGATCTTCGACATATGGTTGGTATCTTTCCTTATTTGGTCTCGACTCCCTTTCTGCATTCCTTGATTCCTTTGCTAAGAGCCTACTCGGATATACTGAGCTCGAGGGGGCTCCCAATTGGTCGTCCTCGACCCTAATCTTTGATTGATACTTGTTGTGCACATCTTCCCAAGTTATGGCGGGATACTCAATCAAATTCTACTTCAACTACCTCGAAGCTATCGAGCTTCGTTCGTTTAAGCCTTGAGTGAAGGCCTGCACTGCCCAGTCATTGTCGCGCCCCTTTTTTTCCTCTTTGCAGCGGAAGTCAGGGTTTCGACATTCATTGGGACAACTCGTTTCCTTTTGGGAAAGGGTTATGGAAGTTGAAGAGTCTCCATCTAACAAATTTGAGGTGCGTTAGGGCACCTATTGCAAATAACTCATAAAAACCGATTTGTGTTACCAAAGATTGGGTAAGGGCTTGAAATTACCTTGAGGGGAAGGTGTTAGGCCCCTCGAGGTCCACAATGGTGGGTCCCCGCCAAATTTATTTTGTAAATTGGTCATTTAACAAATAAAGCAGTCTAAGCACACATATGTATAAAAATAAGGGAAGTCCTAAGTTTATTAGCCTATAGGATCACATCTGTACAATACCCGGTAACCTTCCTCAACTAGAGGGGTTACACGTGTCATTAGCGCACATGTCATCATATCCTTTTACTACCCAATTACCCTCCCCTTAGCGGTTATATAAGCGATTTTAATTAAATGAACTCTATGCGTGCATTACCCGTCCCTTCCTTATGGAATTGGAGGTGTTTAGAACCTCTAATTTAGGCAGTTCTAGACTCTCCTAAGGTATTTAAAAGGGGGGAAATCTAAGCGACAACAAAGAACATATAGGACTTTCAAGTAAAAGAACAATTAAAGGGCTCATGTTTACCTCCACAAATAAACAGATAATTAGCACGTCTCAAACATCAATATTTCAGATGTTTCATAAAGGTCCTAGAACAGGATATCTAGGTGAGCATGACAAGTAGAGAATATGCAGCATTGTGTTAAGGCGAAGCAATAGAAACCTAATCAGTTTGCCTACTGATTTTAGAATCTGTTGAATCTGGACAGTTCACAAATAAGCAAAGCATAGTTTCACATGTTTATAAGATGTTAATTACCTACAGGCTTGACTAGGCGTGGATCGAAGATACCCTATAGACATGCTGTCTGAAATATAATTAGGATTCTAGAAATTGATTTAAAGAAACAGTTTGAATTAATTAAGTCTTATAGGCATGCTTATCTAAGTACTCAACATTACAAAACTGGTTTCATACACATTTATCCCTATAACATGATATCTAAGTGTTGGGGGTTGCTTTTAAACACTCTTATAGACAGGATAGTTACGGATTTATACGACGTACGTGTGGTTTTAAAGCGAATGCAATAACAGTCCTAAAGCAGGGTTTCTAATGCACATAAAGAATGAACGTTTTGTTAGGCAGAATTATGGTAGTAACTTAAAAACAGAATTTCTTGGTGGTCATGATTATGCAGAAGCAGAACTTCGTAAAAAATGTTACAATGTGCCTATAACATGTTTTCTAGGATGCCAAACAATCCTAAAGGCATGGTTTCTAAAGCAGGTAAACATAATAAACCTAAGGCATGATTTCAAATGTAAGTAAACATAACAAACCTAAGGCATGATTTCTAATACAAGTAAACATAATAAACCTAAGACCATGATTTCTACCCGATTTCCCCACAAAAATTACATAAGAATCCCTCCCTTTTTTACTAATGTCACCAATATCTGTTTACAAGGATTATTATTACAGACCATAAATAAATGAGTTACATAATAAAGAAAAGCTATGTTATAGGGAGCCTGAATAGGCCCAAAGTGAACCTGGAAATACCAGGCCTTCAAACAGTCCAGGATGCCATAATCTCATAAGGGTATCCTGGTGCGTCAAAGTTCCTAAGGGCCTCAGGGACCCGGGCAATGCTCACACCAAGATCCTTTTAAATGTAGAAGTGATTATGTGCAGTGTGGAAAGGCCAGCCCCAGTGTGCCAGAGTTTGTAGGAATCTCATGGATTCCTAGGCAGTACACACACTAGAGGGGTAAAACTTAAGTATTCTAAGAGTAGAAGTAAGAGTGCTTGACAAAGTTGAGATGACTTTTGAAAAACAGTATAGAGGTAAAATCTTTAAGAGTAGCAATAGTTTAGGAAAATATATTAGGAGTGAAAAACATGTTGAAAACCTTTTGAGAGAAAGGAAGGTTCAGTAAACAACAACATAGTCACAAAAGCATCACATTGTCCAGATTCAGCTTCAGTTTGTTAATTAGTCCTAGGTGCATAAACAGTTACATAAAAGGAAGCAGGGGTTGGGAACACAAGACACTTGAAACAGAAGCACATAAGGAGGATAAGAGGGAGAGCATATTGAATAACAAGCATATGGAACAAGCAGGGGTTGATTGGCAACCAGCAACCAAATTCATAGCATTAGAACACAAACTACTAATTAAAAATCATACTTGAAGCTAAAGTGGTAATAGATAGTAAAGCATAGAGACAAAATGCAGGAATAGTCATGCTGAGGGAAGGGGTCTACTACATAGAATTAGCCATGCCAATTGGGGTTAGTCAGATAAAATGAGCATGCTGGTTAAAGGAAGTAAACAGGAACTCAAGTAAACATGCTGGCTAAAGTGACAATCTAGACATGTTGACCAGGCAGTAAACAAAGTTAATTAGACAATAGTTATGCTAGTATAGGAAGACATAACCTTAATAGAAGCAAAGCAACCAGGAGCACATAGATTTGTATTTCAAAATGACATTGAGATAGGAACATACCAGTTAAGGAAGCAAATGAAGAAAGTAAAGTAGGTAGAATTCCACAGTCTAGCATTGGCTTTCAGCCGGCTAGACCAGCAATGGGCACAAATAGCAGAAAGAGAGATGAGAGAAAGTTTGTGTGTGTGTGTGTGTTTGAACTACTGTTCGTGTGTCTGAGAGGTAGAATAAGAGTGTATATATAGCACTTAGGGAGTAGAACAAATAAAGGTAAAGAGAATCAGAAGTCAATCAATTAAGGACAATCAAATAATCACATAATCAATTCTCATAAGGGGAGTCCGGAATATACCCCTTAATTTGGGGGGTAATCAATTAACGGTCACAATAGGGGGGGTTTAATCAGGGAAAAGAATCCAAATCATGCCATATAAAGAGTCATTAAAAATCCCCAAACTTATGTTCGTTAATTAAGGCAAGTAAAATAGGGAAACATGTCACAAATAAGGAAACAAATAAAGTTTCAGCACACAAATTTTAACAAGGTAATTAATATGAAATAATCAGTAAAATCTTGAAAGAATATTGATTTTATGGGCAAGAATTACTCAGATTCTCTAAATAGAAATCGACTAAGTAAAACCTCACATAAATACAGGATTTAACAAGAAAACATTTGAATCCCTAAGTATAACCAGTTAGTACAACTGATTCCCAGAAATTACCATAATAAATGAAAGAAGAAGAAATCAGTATAACCACTAGAAACATCTTGGGTTCGAGCATTCATGCAAAAAATTAGTCAAATACGTAAAAAGGATGAACATATTAAACATTGAAAGTAGAAAAATCTTCTGAAGAAAGTTTGGGAAAAAACCTAGTTTAGAAAGAGTGATTAAAATCGAAATAGTTAATTAGAACAAATTTTTTAAAGGAAAACACTTAATAATACTCGAATCACCTTGGATCTATAAAGATCTAGGAAGAATCGATAGTATCGAACAAGGGTTTTTATAAAATAGCAGAGGTGAAGAAAATCGGTCAAGAACCCATGGATTCATAATAAAAACAAGAGAAAACCCTTACTTACAAACGAAAATGACCTGAGACAGGTCGCTAAACAAGTTTCATACCAGAACAGGTTGGCTTTCCTTGAGATCTTCTCAAGGACTCATGAAATCGAAGAGCCACGGAGTATAGGAGACCAGGGGTGGTAGGAGAAGGCACAGAAACACCATAAAAGGGAGGTTCTCGCCGGTGACGGCGATTAGGGTTAGGGTGAGTTGAGAGAGAGTTTGGAGGGGTGAGAGAACGGCTGACGGTTGATTGAGAGAATGTGAGGGGTTAGGGTTAGTTAGGGGGTTAATTAAGTAGGTTTAATTATGGACCGTTGATCAAAATGATCAACAGCCACGATTAAACGGGATTATTGGGTCGGGTGTACGCAGATTGGGCATAAGGGTTTTGGGTTGGTTTTTGGGTTAATTTTAAAGGGGTTTTGGGTTGGTATTAAAAAGGTTGTCTGAAATAAAAAGGGTTATTTGTTAAATACCCGAATAATTGATAAAAATAATTTATAAAAATGATTAACAGATTATAAAAAATAATCTTCATGCATAGAGATGTTTTAAAATAATTACCCAATATTTTAAAAATATAAAAAGCTATTTTCTGGTAAGATAATGCAAAAATGCATGCATGAGCTATAATTGAAAAGTTATTGCAATTGTAACTAAAAATGTAAATATGGTTATTTATGAAATAATATAAATATAAATAGAAAAATTAGGCCATGAAAATATGTGGTATTAACAATTATATTTGATTTGTGGTTCTAAAAATATGTGATTTATTCTAATACTAGTAAAATAGGCAAACCAAAGTTGTCACAAGACTGGGGCCTCGAGCTCACTGGAATTGGGGCCCTCGAGGTTAGGTTACAGCAATAAATGAAGAACAATGGTAATAAATGAAGAACAATAAAGCAGTAGAGTAATATTGAGCACGTTAAGCGAGAAAAGCAGAGAATGTTCTATTGCAGTGAATATTCATGTGTTACAAAATGATAGGTATCCCCTTTTTATAGGAGGGAGAATCCCAACATAGTACATGTCTAATTGTGACAAAGGAATACTATTGGTACAGCTGTATAACGGCTTAGTACGGACTTGTACTATCTCTTGCAGACATTATTAGCTCTAACCACGTGTCCTTGGGAATTTCCCGCCTTTCCATGTCGATCATCGATTTTATACTGATTCGAGGCAGACCGTGATGGGCCTTCGATATACTCTCTTTAGGGATGCATTCCGGGGTCGAACTTTGAACTCTACTTCGAGCCTCTCGAGACCGGGTTTGGAATGTCGTTGGGGCCTTAAAATTGGACTTCCCCGCTTTTGGCCGTATACATCTTAGTCTCATGCGATTAGGAGAAAATTCTTAGTATCATGCAAAGAAAGGCGATGCTTAGCCTTATACAATTAGGGAGGCAATGCTTAGCCTCATGCAAATAGGAGACAATGCTTAGTCTCATGCGATTAGGAGACACTGCTTAGTATCATATAAAGAAATGCGATGTTTAGCCTTATGCGATTAGGGAGGCAATGCTTAGCCTCATGCAAGAAAACAATGAGTGATAGTGAGAAAGTAGAGTATTTCTTAGCTAGAGATGTGCTAGCGCCAGATAATTTGCTATCTTGAAAGTACTGACCTGATGTATCTGCGGATATCATTATTTTATTGTGCCTGCATCCAAAGAAGAATTGTGAGTTTTGCTGGGGAAGTCTGGTTCGCGCTTTTGTATTCTGCTTTGCATGTGCTCCTGCCTTGAGATCCTGTTTGAGTTACCCTGGATAACATCTGGCGATTTATAAAAATAAAGTTTTTTCGAAATATATGAGATTGTTTGATGAATGTAGTTATTTTAAAATATAGTAGTATGCAATATCAAGTAAGCTAGATGAACCAATGACTCTGACATATTTTAGAGACACTGTGACCTCTTTTCTTTAGAATTTTGAGGGTCGACCTCAAAACTCTTCCCCAGTTTGAAAGCAATTTTCTGACTGTTCTGCATATGACGAAGTTGGCTGGACTTGCTTCAGAATTTTGAGTGTCCTCATCAAAATTATGCCCCAGTTTCTGACCATGGTAAAAATGAAGATTTTATTGAGATGTGACCGAACCCACAGGGCTGCCTACGTATCCCCTCTTAAATGGGAATCAGGTCAAGCGTAGTTCAATTACATCATATGAAGAAATATATCGCATTTCAGTTACATCAGATGACCGTGACATACCGCATTCATTCTTTTCCCGTCAATGAGAGCCAATTTCTGATAGCGACTTTGTATCCATTCTACATCACTGAGTTCAACCTCTTGTATGATTCTCAAAGAAGGAATTTCGACTTCGGCAGGAATAATAGCTTTAGTACCGTAGACCAGCAAGTAGGGAGTTGCTCTGATCGATGTGCGAACTGTGTACGATATCCCAATAAGGCAAATTGTAATTTCTCGTGCCATTGTTTGTGATTATCTACCATCTTCCTCAATATTTTCTTGATGTTCTTGTTTGCGGGTTCCACAGCTCTATTCATTTGAGGCATGTATGTTGTGGAATGCTTGATCTTGAAGGTTTCACATATAGATTTCATTAAATCACTGTTAAAGTTGGCAACATTGTTGGTGATAATTGATTTATGCACCCCGAATTGGCAAACAATACGATCCCTAATGAAATCTTTTACGACCTTCTTGGTTACAGCCTTGTAAGATGCGGCTTCAAAACCTATTTTGTGAAATAGTCTATGGCCACTAGAATGAACGTGTGCCCATTTGAAGTGAAAGGCTCGATTGGACCGATGACATCCATCCCCTAGAGGAGAAAGGCCACAGTGCACTTGTTTCATTGAGTTCATTGGGCGGCACTCGTATCATATCCGTGTGTACTTGGCATTGATAGTACTTTTGGACATACCTGATGCAGTTTGTTTCCATAGTCATCCAAAAATATCCTGCTCTTAATATCTTCTTGGCTAAAACAAAGCCATTCATGTGTGGTCCGCAAGTTCTGGCATGTATCTCTTCAAGCAATTTGGATGCTTCCTTGGCGTCATCACACAGTAATAATCCCAGATCTGGATCCTTCTGTACAGAAATCCTCCACTTTGGATGAAGTGGTTGGATAATCTTTGGAGTGTGCGTTTCTGAGTATGATTTACGTGCTCTAGGTACTCTCCGTTTGCAAAGTATTCTTTGATATCATGAAACCACAGATTCCCATCAGTTTCTTCTTCAACATGAGCACAATAAGCTGGATGATTATGGATCCCTACTGGAATAGGATTGATGAAATTCTTGTCTAGGTGTTGTATCATTGAAGAGAGAGTGGCCAACGCATCTGCGAACTCATTATGGATTCTCAGAACATGTTTGAACTCTATCTTTGTGAATCTCTTCATCAATTCTTGCACATAATACAAATACAACAATATTTTGGTATTCTTTGTAGCCCATTCTCCTAGAACCTTATGTACAGAAAGGTCTGATCACAAACTACCAGCAATTCCTGAATGTTCATGTCAATTGCCAGCTTGAGCCCCAAGATGCAAGCCTCATATTTTGCCATATTGTTGGTACACGGAAATCTGAGTTTTGCAGATACTGGATAGTGTTGACCCGTCTCTGATACTAAAACAGCTCCAATACCTGCTCTTTTGAAATTACCAACCTCATCGAAGAACATTCTCCGACCATTGTACATTTCGGCGATATCTTCCCCTATAAATGATACTTCTTCATCGGGAAAATACGTTTTCTGCGGTTCGTATTCTCCTCCTACAGGATATTTTGCCAGGATATCTGCTAATGCATGTCCCTTGACCGATTTTTGCGTTACATAGACGATGTCAAATTCACTCAATAGTATCTGCCATTTTTCCAACTTCCCCGTAGACATGAGTTTCTGCAAAATGTATTTTAGAGGATCCATCTTTGATATGAGATATGTGGTGTAGGCGCAAAAGTAGTGTCTCAACTTTTGAGCTATCCATGTCATAGCACAACAGTGCATTCCAGCAAAGAATATCGTGCTTCATAGGGTGTGAACTTCTTACTCAGATAGTATATGGCATATTCTTTCCTTCATGTCTCCTCATGTTGTCCCAAGACACAACTGAAAGCCCCATCTAGTACTGAAAAATAGGGTAGCAGAGGTCTCCCAGGTTCTGGCGGGACCAAGACTAGTGGTGTGGACAAATATTCTTTGATTTTATCAAAAGCTCTCTGACATTCTTCAGTCCAACTTGTTGCAGCATCCTTCTTCAAAATTTTGAAAATTGGTTCACAGATCACAGTTGATTGTGCTAAAAACGGCTGATATAGTTGAGACGCCCTAAGAAACTCATCACATCTTTCTTGTTCTTTGGAGGTGGCAAATCTTGGAAAGCCTTGACCTTTGACGAGTCTAACTCAATTCCTCGGCGGCTGACGATGAACCCTAGCAACTTTCCAGCAGGGACCCCAAAGGCACATTTTGCGGGATTAGATTTCAAATTATACCTTTGAAGTCAATCAAATAATTTACTCAAGTCTATTATTTGATTTGTGCCCTTCTTGGATTTTATGATGACGCCGTCCACGTACACTTCTATCTCCTTGTGTATCATGTCGTTGAAAATGGTTTTCATGGCCCTCATATAAGTGGCTCCTGCATTCTTCAGACCAAACGGCATCATTTTGTAGCAATATACTCCTCATTGTGTAATAAAGGCTGCCTTTTCGGCATCATCTTCATCCATCCAGATCTGATTATATCCCACGAAGAAATCCACAAAAGATCGGAGTTCATGCTTGGCATAGTTTTCGATCAGTATTTATATATTGGGCAACGAGAAATCATCTTTGGGACTTGCTCTATTTAAATCCTGATAGTCGACACATACCCTCACTTTCCCATCCTTCTTCGAAAATGGCACGATGTTAGCCAATCAGGTTGGATATTCAACCACTCTAAGAACCTTAGTTTTGATCTGTTTGGTGACTTCCTATTTTATTTTCAAACTCATATCTGGTTTGAACTTTCTGAACTTCTACTTTACAGGCAGACACATAGGGTTGGTTGGTAGCTTATGAGCCACTATAGATATGCTCAAACCAGTCATATCTTCATAGGACCATGCAAAACTATCTTCATACTCTTTCAAAAACTGGATGTATTCTTCTTTCTATGGTGGTGATAGGTGAATGTTTACACAAGTTTCCTTGACTGTTTCGGAGTCTACCAAATTGACTATTTTAGTCTCATCCAAATTATATTTAGGCTTATTTTCGAAATTTTCCACTTCTCTGACAATTTCCTCAGGTATTATATCCTCTTCCAGATCCTCCGAATCACTATTCTTATGTTGTGCTGTCTCTTTACATGTCACAGTCGTAGGTTCATCAGAATCAGTATTAATAATATTGTAGAGAGAAAAAGTGTAAAGGATAATAATAAATACTAAAATAGCAATCCATTGATAAATATTAAAACGTCAAACAAACGTATTTCAATGATCCAAAAAATTATTTCAATACAAAATACGTTTAAAAACAAAATACCTACATGTTTTCTCCAAATAATGCACATATCGTGATGGTGTCCATTGGGATTATGGAAATCCCGTCGGACTTTGGACAAGGCTTGCCTTAGCGGATTATCACGCGGATAGCGTTCTAACCCATTCTAGGTTTGACATGATGCATGCACAGTTGATATAGGAGTGAGGTTTCTAGAAGAGTCTAGATCAGTGCCCTCAAGTGGACAACTTGAGAGGGAAAGGCACGGAACCGTCGACTGCACCGCTCATCAACTAGTTTTACAGCAAATAAGCCTTTCCAAATTTAAAGGGTAATTTTGGAAGAGCAACGACACTCATCAAGAGCCGCTATGGTATTAATTGGGCACGAGGGGAATATGGTTTGGAGCATAAGATCAATAACACATTGTCAAATATTTGTATGATAAAACATGTGAAAGTAATAAATGCAGCATTAAGATGAAACATAAAAGACATAAAAAGAAAGAAAAACAAGAAAAAGTTAGTTCGTGTAATATGGGAATTGTAAATAAGTAAGTGAGGGAGTAAGGGTGGGAAGAGACATGATATAGCAGTTTTAAAAGCAACTCAGAGCAAATAAGTACGACTAGAAAAAGGGATACTCATATTATAGCCAATTTGAGCAAGGAAGGGTGGAGAAGGGGAGGGATTTGCATATTACTACAATTTCAAATAAAAGGAGAATAGGGGAGGGATGTGCATGCAGTAATAAAAGAAAAATAGGAGCGGGATGTGCATGTAGCCTCAAAGAAAAGGGAGGCACATTTATCAGAAAAGACTAATTCATATAAGCCAAATTTGCTATGGTAAGAGCCTAAATATCCCCAACAGGGTCGCCATGCTAACACCCTTTATTCTGGCAAAATCGGGTCTCGACATGTAAACACTCTTTTAAGGAGGTATTAAAATAGGAGAGTCGCCACCTAATGATTTTAAGGTGCGTTAGAGAACCTATTTTGCACATGACTCGGGTTTAACTAGTTTGCATCACAAAAGATCGGGTAAGGGCTCAAAGTTACTTGAAGAAAAGGTGTTAGGCACTCTTCGAGGTCCACAACTGTGGGTCCCGTCCGAATTTGAATTATATGAATTAGTTGGATAAACAAAGGTATAGAGAGCAAGAAGTTTGAGAAACTGTATTATTATAAAAGACTTAGAATAAATGAGTACAAACACTTGATCCAAAAATAAAGGGGAAATAAGACGGGGGGAGGGGGGGTCCTAAGTGTTTTAGCCTAAAGGATCACCCCGTGCAACATAAATAATACTTTGTAACTCCCTCAAGATGGGTGTTACTCGTATTATTCAGCGGGCAAAGACTATCATCTCCTTCTACCCGATTACTATCTTTAAGTTGTTACCGAAAGCGCACTAATTCAATTATAAGTCGTGCCTTATGCGTGCACTACCCGTCCCATACATATGGTCTAGGAGGCATTAGACCTCTATTTTGGATGGTTCTAGACTTTACTTGGGTTTCTTAGAAATGTCAAAACTAGGCGACATACAAAACATGTCGGACTTCATATGTAGGAAGTTAAAGGCTCAAGTTAGCCTCCACAATTAGACAGCAAATGCACGCAAAGCACATTTACATGTTAGGCAGTTTGAGATTAAGGAACTTAAGTCCCTATAGACATGATTTCTAGGTGATAGGCATCGAGGCACGCAAGCAGTTTTAGAATCCAGCGAGATTCATAGACAGGATTGTATAGGTTGTTACACACTGATTATTGAGAAGGAACATTCCTCAATTATTAGTCCTATAGATGTTGAGCCTAGGTGATTTATGTAATAGAGGGAGTAGAAACTTATAATTACTCATACTCTTGATAATGGCCTAAGTGAGCGATGAACAATGTTAAAACGGCATCATTACCAGTTATTAAGGAAACAGTGGCGTCCTATAGGCAGGACTTCTAACGATTAACATTTGGGACTCTAATTTTATTTTTAAATCTTATAGGCAGGTTCTCTAGATGAACAATGCAATGCAAGAAAAAATGAAATGATTAGAGTCCTACAGACATGATCTCTAAGGGATATGTTGCAGTAATACGAATTAAAGGGGAGTTCCATGGTATTTATTTCTTACGGGCAGGTTCTCTCACAACATATAGCAACAAAGATATTGAGGCATTTGAGTTCATGCATGCTAATAATCAATTAGTGCAAGTGTGTGCTTTTCCTAATGGCATGCTTTCTACCGTGTGTATAGAGAACGAAGAACATAAAGCAAGTGCATCATTAAATCCTATAGGCATGTTATCTACCCATCGCATATTAATGTTAGAATATATCCCATCCCCTTTCACTAGCACCTTAATCATTTATACAAGGATATTATTACATACCCAAATTGATAAGTAAAGTAGAAATAATACATGATAATAGACAGGCCTACAATAGGCCCAAATAAAATAACTAAATACCCAGCCTTACTGGGCCTTCAACACTTCTAACATAGCATACCACACAATCAGAGGTCCATAGGGAAGAGTCCAAGCCCCTTTTAATGAGCCATAACATCAAGTGTTGCACCCCTTTGAACAAACAATATAACACAATACATGATAGGGAAGGAGAGTATTAGAGGCAATTTGGGAGGTTAAAGAAATGACTATGGCCAAGCCCCTAGTGATTCAGAGTTCACAAGGGCCTCAATTTGACCCCAAGCTGTGTTCACACTAGGGAGGCCAACAAAGAACCTAGGTAGTCTTGCCTTTGAGCCGGCTAAGAATAGGAATTCAGAATACCAGAGTAACAGATAGGGAGAATGGAAAATAATTCTGAGAATAAGCATACATCACAACTGGTCAAGTAGACCAACAAATTTAGCCAGGTTCACATAGCCAAAGTACCACATAAACATTCATCCTACGAATTAGGAGAAGAAACAGGTTTCCAAACATAGGTTGCACTAGTTAACATTTAAGGGTATAAATTAAGTTAGGTCTAACCTAATGCCATATTAATCAATACTTGGATATAATTGAGGGATACATATATTGATAATCACAGAAAGGAGAGAATAGCAAATGAACCAAGGCATACTGAAAATATGTTAGCATAGGAATAAGGTCCTAGTTAACAAAAAATAGAGTGTTTGTCTTTTAGAAAACCAGAATAGCATGAAACAAGTTTAGAACAGATTTTAAGGCAGCATTGAAAAGCATTCCAATATACACAGGACTTAATAAAAAGTTCATTCAATTAAAAGGGGGGATCTCCATAGAGTTAGGGTATTATCTAAACACAATATGCAGAAACATCATACAACCACAATAGTCAGACTTGTGTTGAAGTAGACTGATATTGAAGTCCAAAATTAAAGATGTTAAGAGGCTACAGGATATAGAACAAGTCTTTGGAGATAAGAGATCATAGAGTGAAAATCATAGTGAAGTATACCACAAACAGTAGATTGTTCCCATATGTTCAACTAACACAGAATGACATTAAATTGAACATTATCATAGTTAAATCATGCTCGTACAAGTTCAGATACATATGCTGAAAGAAGGAAAGAAATTAAACATTTTAAGGGTTTAAACACTAACCAGTAGAAGAATCAAAAGATTGAAGAGTGTAATAGCAAAAACCCCAAATCCCCTGTCACGACCCATTTCCGGGTTGTGATGGCGCCTGTCGTGGAACCAGGCTAGCCAACCGTTATAACGATACTCAATTCATTTACTAGAGAAATTTACTCATCATTGGCTCAATTCATAGAAATACTGACATTTTTTATCATTTAAACAGTCTAACAAAAGAAATAAACTTCCACAATCACCCTAGGATCTGGAGTCACGCAGTCATGAGCTACTAACATCAATACAACTGAGAATAATAAAACTGAAGTTTTAAGTTTCAAATCTCTAATAAAGAAGGGAAGAATAGGGAAAAGAGGGACGGGACAGTGAACGCCAGCTGCTACCTCGTCGGCTCTGAGAGAATAGCTGCTATCACCGCTCCGCGTCAAATCTCGGTACACTTGGATCTGCACACACAGTGTGCAGGTAAGTAACGAAAACAACCTACGGTCTGAAAAGGTAGTGACGAACTCAACCACCATAAATCATAGTTCAAATAATGAATATTTCAGGAATAATCAAGTATATTAGTGAAAATATCCGTAAATAACAATTAATTGCCATTTATGTATTATGCAGCTCTCGCAGGTAGTCCTCTCGGTACACATAATTGGCCATTGGCCCAGGGAAATCCATCCTGCAACATGTACGACGTGGTGACTTAGTCACTAAGTACCGAGGGAGCAGGCCAATTCAGCCTTTCGGAGAAATCCATCTCCGGGATATCATACTCATCCATAATCCGTACCAGGGAAATCCATCCCTCCATATCTCATGAACAATATCTGTGCCAGGGAAATCCATCCCTCTATGTGTCATGTCTCGGACAAATCCATGTCCAGGGAAATCCATCCCTCAATATCTGTGCGCTCACTAGGGGTGTAAAGACTCCGTAGGGGCCGCCAAGGATATGGCCCAAGCGCTATATATATATCAATCCCACGAAGGGTATATCATCTCAACATTTGGCTCTAGGCCCATACTCAGTCAGAATTACCAGTCTCCTCACAATACTCTCATTATGTAACAGCCCAAACAATGGCAATGCATGATAAATAAATGAATTCTGAGACCGAAATACGAATAAGTGTATAATAACAGGACTTAGTATGCACAAGTAAGGTTCAAAATAGAAATAACAGTAACGGACCCTTTCCGGTCTCCACATATAGACATGAAGTCTTATTATTTATACT
>ML295353.1:78331-134402 GCA_005239495.1 Nicotiana undulata
TATATATATATAATTTAAATATAAGAAAATTAATTTGAAGCTCTAAATATTATGAAAAATTTTAGAAAATGCTTGTATAGGTTTTTAGACTAAATTATGATGTAAATATACTATTTTGAAAGTATGTATGTATTTAAAAAAATATGAGGTCAAAATAGGGTATCAACAGTTGGTGCTACATGAGCGTATGAAGGATTTTGTTGAATTACAGTACGAGGCTATGGCACTTATGGAGTAAGGGTATTATGGGTTATCAAATGTTCTGTTCTATGGCTTCGGCCAAGTGGAGGAGTATGCTATCGACGATCAGATTACATGGTCATGTGTGTGTTAATTTTGATCGAGAATTGCGGTATTTCTGTAACATAAGTGATTCTACATTTCAGTATCATATAGGTCAAAGAAACATCTTCGAATTCACAGAAGGTCTCTCTAAAGTGGGTATCTTGTTTGTGGCATTAGTGGGTGCTTAAGATAGAATAAAGTAGCTTATGGGCCTTAGGACGGCGTGATTTCATGCTAGGATCTCTTGGGGTGAGCTTGGGGTTATGTTCCATAGTGGACTGACAGGAAGAGGTGTTAACTTGAAGGAAAGTAGAGGGGAACTCGAAGAAATAGGACAGTTTGGTAGTGGGTTGGATTAGCATAGTAATAGAAGCGATCGGTTCCTTTGGTGTGGTAAGACTCTACAGGTGTTTTGTGGAAATACTCTTGGGCTTGGCGGCCTGCATGACTTGGTTGAGTTAGAGGTATTCAGTTCTGATAGCTTTGTTATGTGCAAATAGGTTTCTAAGAGTTCTTATGGTTTCGATCACGGCTTGGGGCGGATGTTTTCTATAGACATGAGAGAGTTTTTGTTGTGTGTAGTGATTTTCTCCTAGATAGGGTCAAGTGAAAGTTTTCTGTTTGACGGAATGTGTATCCTGCTTGTGATTCAGAGTTGATAATGTGGTTCTCGTGTTTTCATATGATGGCATGATAAATGTGGTGCGATGTGTGGGATTGAGGTTTGAATGTATGAGGTTACGGTTACGTTCGAAGGAATGGTCATGAGTTCTAGACATCATGTCATGTTTCAGATATTTAGAAAAATGTTGGCGCTATCTGGTATCACCTGAGAAAGGTGCACATTTCAGAAGGCGCACTATGTTTTGACTTGCGGATACTTGACTGGTATTACAGTAATCGGCTAGTTGGTCGATTGATGATGTTCAGACTTTTTTATGTGGCACGGAAGAGATATGGGAACACTTCTCGTTTGATGATTGTGTATGAGGGATGTGCCAGTCATTTGGGTGGAGTTGGGATCGGACAAAGTGATTCTTGTATTCTAGGGGTTTGAAGACTATGAGGGTTCTTAGAGGCAGATTGTTCCTTGGTTGCAGACGGTGATGGTATGTTAAGAGGTTGACAGTTAATCGTGTTATGGATAGGTTATTATGGACTTTTCAAATGTTATCTACCTATTTCTGGAGAATCGAGAATTGATTTGGAAGCCACTTGTAGGCCTAATGAGAATGTGTATTCTACATCTGGTCGAATTCGTTTACTCAGCACAGCTATTGTTTAGGGGTATGTCATCGGTTAGAGTTGATCTAATTCGTGTTCTAATATGTTCGATGTGTTACTCTTCTATGTTACGATGGGTTATGAGATTGTTGACTATTTACACTCATGATGCAGTTCAGTTTTAGCCTTATGGCACAATTTGAGCAAGATTGTTCTTGGGCTGTTGCATGGTTGATATTGCCTTGGTTATGGTCTTCCTGTTTGTGGTTTATTGTGCTACCCGTTTCTCCATGGTTGTGGTCATACACTTCGCGTGTTTGTTGTTTATATGCAAATGGTTGTTGATTGTGAGCATCATGGCTCGAGGTATTACATATGGAATGACGTTTAGATTGGGTCACTCATCGCAGCGGAGTTATGCTGGGATATGATCCATTGTCCATCATTTGATTTACAAACACACACAAGTATTTTTTATAATTTTCCATAATTTTTAAAGGTTTTAAATCAATTTGTTTCTGTATTTTATTATATAAATATCCAATAACTATCCTCCAAACTATTTTTATGATGATTTAATCATCTAAACATACCATTTATACCAATAAGAGGGCTTAAATATTTTTAGTGCATTTCTTATAATTACATTTGCATTTTAAGGCTAAATTCCACATTTTGCAATAATAGCCCATATGCATGTATAATTACATCATTTATGCAGAAAATAACTTTTTATATTTTTAAATTGTTAAATAATTGTTTTTAATCATTTTCATGCACGAATGATATTTTTGTTATTTATTTATTATTTTTTATAAATTATTTATTTGTTAAAATTGGGTATTTAAAATCTGGCCCTCATTTCATCCTAATTTCGGACCTAAGCTACCCCAGCCCCGGCCCAATAATACCCGAGCCCAAACCAAATAACCCCTCAGCCCATCCAATTAATTAACCCGACCCAGAACCCCCGACTAATCATGGCCATTGATCTATGAGATCAACGACTCATATTATTCCTACCCTTTTGATTAACCAAGCCCTACCCTAACCCTAACCATTTCCCTTCACCCTCCGCCTTCGAATGCTCTCACCTCTCTACCCTAAACACTAGCCGTCTCCCTCCCCCCCCCCCCCCCCCCCCCCCCCCCCCAAATCTTCTCCCCTAATCCCACCGGACATGGGATTACCTAGCTGTTTCTTGCCATATTCTACTTCCCCTTAGTACTGGAATCTTCTGTATACCGCTTGCCTAAACATGGCAAGCGGATCTCTTCAACTTCGAACCAAAACTAGTTCAGTTCCTTGAACTTTTCCGTCTTTGTTCGTTCTTGCTCTTTTATGGTATGGATCTCTACGAATCTCTGTGTATCTTTGTGATTTTTTTACTTACCCTAAAACTAGGGTTTCATATCTCTTTTAGATCTAACCAAATATGGTTTGATTCTATGATTTTGAATGTTATCTCGTCTATATGCATCCTATTATGTGTGAATCTGTTATTTTCTGTCGATTTTACTTACCATAAATTTAGGGTTTCAGATTCTTTTAAATCGAACCAAATCTGGTTTGATTATTTGATGTTGAATAATATTCCTTTCTATGTTCATCTTATTCTATGCAGCATGTTTTTTACCTTTATTTTCTGCCGATTTGTGTACTTTACCTACAAATTAGGGTTTTAAATGTTTTCCCTTCCTTACGGATTTTGAATGTTTTCCTTTCTAGTGTTTGACTAATTATTTTCATGTTTATGTGTTCGATTCCTACACTATATAAACCCCTCCCCATTCCCCTTTGAAACAGTTCCGAAAATCATTAAGAAAGCTAAAATAACTACGATTGTGTTCTCTTTGCACTTTAGTTCCTGGCCGGTTGAAAGACAAGGCCAGAAATTTTGAGTTCTTGCTCTTTTGGTGATATTCACAATATTGTGGGCTTCCTTTCTTTCTTGTTTCATTTTAACTGATGAGTTAACAAGCCTTTGTCATTTCATTCTGATTTATCTGTCATTCTGTTCAATGTGTTGCTTCAATTTTAGACTCAGCTAATCTAAATGCCATTACGTTTGTAGTATGTGACATGTTTAAACCTGAGTTGATTAATTTCTCTTAATTTTTCCTAGCCTATGTGTTATTGATAGCCATCCCTCTTCTATTTGAACATGTATTCATATCTCCTTCTATGGATTAGTTGACTTCATTAAGAAAATAACAAGTTTGTTTCTGAATCTGCTATAATGTAGCCTGTTTGGATCCTGTTTTCATCATGTCTTGAATTCTTTAGTAATTGTCCTAATTAGTTCTCAGCATGTTAGGTTTTATTGCCAATTGATATGGCTCCTTCTTGTGACACTAGCTTTCTTCACTTAGCATAATCTAAATTCTCTTTTCTTGCTATAAATCTGTCTTGCAATTTGTCTTGTTAATATGTGCATTATGTGATTGAACTGATTTTCTGGAGTTGGTTAACTCTGTCCTAATTTTAAGCATGTCTATTACGTGTTTTTTATGTGCTCAATTTGATTATATCCTTCATTGGTGTCCCTTAACCTCATTCTATTCTTTTACTGTCCGGTCCCTTTGAGTTCTTATTCTTAGCAAGCTAAAATCCAAGGCTACCTAGGTTCTATCCTTTGACCTTCCTGGTGTGAGCACTGCCTTGGAATCTAAAAGCCCTTGGGAACTCTGACACACTAGGGTCTTGGTTCTATATGCTCAACTCTGTTGTATGCATATTAGGGGAATCACTCAATTTTTGGTTGCCTTATGTCCATGGAAAATGTAATTTTTGGCTGTTATGAACCATGGGAATGAAGGCCTGGCCTGGAGAGGTGTATCTTTGGGCCTGTTGTAGGCTCCCTATAGTTGTTCTATTTTTTAATTTATTCCATTCATTCTGGGTCTGTAATAATTCTTGTAATAACATTTTGGGGTTTTAGTAAAATTGGGAAATGGGGTTTTATCTTACACTTGCCTTGAAATGGGTAGAAATTCTGCATATAGATTCATTACTTAGCTCAAATGTGTTATTATGCTCAAACATATTCCGCTGTCATGTGTTAGAGATCATGCCTATAGATATTCTATTTTACTCAAAATATGTTATTTTGCAGCTATTATAGAAATCATGCCTATAAGTATCCTATCTTGCTCAAATGTGTGTTAGAAATCCTGCCTACAGGTTATCTATTTGGTCCAAAAGTGTTCTACTTTTACCTGTTAGAAACCATGCCGATATGATATTGAATGATTAAATATCTTAGTGTGCGCATAGGATTCTGTTTACATGCGGCTTAATCTACAAATTAGATGACATGCCTATAGGATCTAAAATCAGTTTCAACTATAGAAATCATGCTTATAGGATCTAAAAATCAGTTTCAATTATAGAAATCATGCCTATAGGGTCTAAATTAGTCTTAATTATCGCCCTGCTCATTTCTTTAAGAGTTTTCAACACTGTGATGATTATCAATTATTAGAAATCATGTCTATAGGTTTAATCTCTTATGCTTATAATAAGTAGGGAACTATGTAGGCTTTATAAATTGTATAAAAGGCTTTTACACATGAAACATCCCGCTTATAAAATCTAGAATCACATAGAGATTTTTCCTATAGGGATCTGTGACCTTAACTTATTAAAATCGGCAACAGTCAATGCTAATTGATTCGCGTGCATTTGTTGTATAAGTGTGGAGGCCAACTTGAGCCCTTATGTGCCTATACGTGAAAGTCCAAACTGTTTTGTATGTCGCCTAGTTTTCTTATTTTTGAGCAACCTAAGTTAAGTCTTGAACCTTCCGAGATAGAGATCCAAATGCCTCCTGGACCATAGGCATGGGACGAGTAGTGCACGCATAGGGTATGATTTAGAATCAACTAGTGCGCTTTAGGTAAACAACTTAAAGATAGTAATCGGGTAGCAGGAGATGATAGTCTGTACCCGCTAAATAATATGAGTAACACTCCACCTCGAGGGAGTTACGAAGTATTATTTATGTTGCACGGGGTGATCCTTTAGGCTAAAAAACATAGGACNTTGCTAGATTTTGTCTCTTCTCGTTGCTTAGAATAATTCATATAATTTGAGTTCGGTCGGGACCCACCATTGTGGACCTCGAGGAGTGCCTAACACCTTCTCCTTAAGGTAATTTGAGCCCTTACCCGATATTTGGTGAGACAACTTGTTAATCCTGAGTTATCTGCAAATAGGTGCCCTAACGCACCTTAATTCGTTAGGTGGCGACTCTTTCTTTTAACACTCAACCTTAAAAGAGTTGTCACATATCAAAACACGATTTTGCGAGAAAAAGGGGCGTGACAACAACATTTCACTTTGTGGTTGTATCTATTGAGCTTGCGGGGCGATTCTCTTATTTGATTATCTTTCTATAATTAGGTACATTAGAATCATTACTTGTTTGGCAAGGATTGCACGATATGTGGCTCAAGGTGATGTTGGTGTGGAATGTCGGACGAGAAGCTTGTACTGGATGAGATAAGGTTATTGTGCCTAGAATGAGTGTTATCGGGTTTGATTAAGGTATTTTTGGAAGAGTAATGTTATTAGCCAACTTAAAAAATTTCTACAATTCTTGTCGAGCAATAAAACTCCATGACTTGATGATTTGATGAGTGGTTATGAGTTTATGCGTGTTTCTTTCATCATGGGAGGTTTAGGATAAAATTTTATTTGATAAGAGGTTTGTTACTGGTGCCAAGTTCGTTATTAGGTAGTTGTTATGGATGGAAGTTATTGCTACGAGTATTTAAGTTATGTGGAATATCATGCGATTATATTTGGAATATGGTTATGGCTTGATACAACTTGTTCAGACTTATACAGTGTATAGATGCAAGAATCGGGTCTTATAATGAGTTCCAGATGTTGGAGATTGGGTTCTAAGGTTTATGGACTAAGGCTGAAGAAAGGATCTTCAGTTAAGTTGTGGTGTCGGGCTTATATGGATTGGGGGTGATATGGGGTCACCCATGGGTATGTGTATGGTGAGTTTATACAGTGATTTGATGGCTTGGTAACAACACTTGGCACGCTCAAGGACGAACGTATGTTTAAGTGGGGGAGAATATAATGACCTGACCGGTCGTTTTGAGCATTTGTATTCGGTTCGGTGGTTTGAGGTCTTGATTAGCTTCATAGGGTGTATTATGACTTGTGTATATGGTTTTACCTTGGATCAGAGTTTTTATGATTATGTTATGTCCGGGTTATGATTTGGACTTGGGTGTATGCCCGCCGTTGCATTTGGATGTTTCTAGAAGGTTTTGGCTCTAATCTGCAAAAGTTGAGAATTTGAGGGTTTGGAAAGTTCATAGGTTTGACCGAAAATTGACTTCTATGTTATTGGGTTCGCATTGTTGTTCCGGAAGTTGGAATAGGTTCGTTATGTCATTAGAAACTTGTGTGTTGAATTTTAGGTGATTCCGAGTTGTTTAGACGTGTTCAGCGTAAATTTGGAAATTGGAAATTTTAAATACTTCATTAAACTTGAATTGAGGTATGTTTCATGATTTTGATGTTATTATGTGTGATTTGAGGCCTCTAGTAGGTGTTTTGGGACTTGTTGGTATGTTCGGAAGGGGTCCGGAGGGGCTCGGGTGAGTTTCAAGGCGGTTTCGGACCATTTCGAGGTGTGCATAAGATGTTGGTTTTTTGGTGCTCTAATTGAGCTTCGCGATCACTAGAGCAAAGGCGCGATCATGTTGAGCAATTTGGTCACTCGGATTGGTAGTTCGTCGTGTTTTCTTAGGAGCCATCGCGTTCACGGATAAGGAAAATTGGGCTGGAGAGATTTTATTCTTCGCGTTCGCATTGGTGTTTTGCGATCGCATTTCAGGAAGGGAGTTGTGGGGGTTTTGGCTTCGCGTTCGCATGGGCGAGGACATGTTGCGTCTGAGGTCATCACGTTCTCGTGGTCGGTGTCGTAGACGCATAAAGCATTTTGTGGCTTAGTGACTATATGCATCGCGATCGCAAGGGTACAACCGGGATTGCGTAGGGTACAATTGGGCAAAGATTATAAGATATTATATTCGGGAGTTCTACTCATTTCATCATATTTTGAGATCTAGAGCTCGGATTTGGGAAATGTTTTAGGCGACTTTCACAATTTTGATTGGGATAAGTATTTTTTACTCGGGTGTGATTATATAAGATGATTGTATCTTCGATTTTGACATTTGATAGTGAATCTAAAAGAGAAATCGGGAGTTTTTGTCTAATATTTTCTAAAGAAAATAATTGAATTTTGAACTTCAATTCGGAGACAAAATTAAATGAAAGTAATATGGTTGGGCTCATATTCGAATGAGTTATCAGAATTTATAAGTTTTGTCGGGTTTCGATGTGCGCGCTCGAGTTGACATTTTGGTTGACTTTAAGTATTTTATTAAAGGTTTGACCTTTATCATTTGCGTTTGTTTCCTATGGAATTATTTGATATTTTTGAGTTTCTTTTGGCTAGTTTCGAGTTGTTCGGAGGTGGATTCGCGTGGGATGGCATTTCTAGAGTATTGTTTTGTCTTGTTCGAGGTAAGTAATATATCTAAACTTGGATTTAAGGGTAATTATTCCTTAGAACTATGATATTTTAGATGTGTTGGGAGTGACGCATGTGCTAGGTTACGGTCATGTGTGCATGTACTATGGTATTCATGATTCGGGTAGTTCTTAGGCTATTATATACCTTGTTTTGCTATCATGCTTCTTTGATATCATATTTTCTCCATTTGTATGACTAGGTGAGTTATTATTCATGCTAGAAACTATGTCTAGGCTATCTGCTTAATTGTTTAAGACATGATAGGGCTATTTTGCCATGTAGAGCTATTTACAAAGCAAGAAGTTGTTTTCATTCGATCAACGGAATCAATCGTACTTTCACTACTGTGGACCGGATTTCATAAAGCACCTTTGGGCAGCAGCAACTATTGGGATCCAATTTCGATATCAATTCGACAATGAAACTCTTTAAGCAATGATATTATCTATGTCATTTCTCTTGACGCGAAACAAAAGACGACTTTCGAGAGTCACTTATCCCCTTGAATAGACATAATGTTCAATCATGATAGTTGTCTCCGCATGTTATCACTGTCTCTTTACACTTTTGATATGCTATCTTACATGTTATTGGTTTCATTGTACGTGACACGAGTCTGAGCTGTAATTGTGATACTACATGTTGTATAATTGGATTATATTTCTGCGAGATGTGAGCCATTGGGACTTGAGTGAATTGATGACAGGTGAGGGCCATAGAACCATGTTGTGATTTATGTTCGATCGGGTTGCACTCTGCGATGAATTGTAATTTCGATTCGATTGCATGCCGCACTGAATTAATATTTGGGTCGGGTTTGCATGCCTCAACGATTATATTGATTATTGATTAGCTCTTCGGCTAGGATCTGCCCCCTCTGAAGTCTGATATTACAGTGGGCGCAGGCACAGATATATATATATATATATATATATATATATGTGCTTTGGTGAAGGGAATTTGTGTCAGGCACCCGTACAGTATGGAGTGTCGCTCTCTGTGTGATAGTGGAGGGCATTTGTGCCAGGCACCATGAGTGTGCTGAGAGTGAGTGTACTTGATGATTTCACAATGATATTAATGTAGGCATAGAGATGTATTTTTTTCATGCTAAATGGTAAACATATGTTATTGACTTGACTTGTATATTTGGTATATACGCATAAATATGTATTTTCCTCGTGCCAGATGGCAATTGAAATATTTTACTTGTTGTTGTTAAGTTGGAAATCACAATCCTCTTGATAAATTCATTATTTAGTGATTTCGGTGGTAAGATTGAGGCTTTGACTGTTATACTTGAAAAGCATGCCTTATTTTCCGTATTTGTGAACGAGTTGAATAGGATATCTTCTTTTCTTGTCATCATTATATCTTGTGTTGTCACTGATTACGGGTATTGGAAAGTGACCTTCTTACAGACTTGTCATTGCTTTCAACTTGAGGTTAGGTTTGTTACTTATTGAGTACATAGGGTCGGTTGTACTCATACTATACTTATGCACCTTGCGTGCATATCTTGGAGTTGATGATGTTGTATATGGCGGGAGCTGGCATTAAAGATGTACCTGCTTTTCTAGATATAGCTACCACTTATTTTTGGTAGCTTGAGATTTTCAATATGTGTATGTATATTTCAAACATGTGTTGACTAATTTTCATACTAGCTTTCATACCAGATCTCGACTATCCATAACCACAAGTCCATATATGTATTTTGTTTTCAAAACCGAGTCTAATTCGACTCTCAAATTTTCATTTTTTAAAATATAGTCAAAGTCCCCAAAATATCTCTTCAAATACCACAGATTAGATGTTAAACATTCATAAACAATCATGTTATATAATAAAATTGAGTCAACATCACTTACTCAATATCTTTGTACGAAAATCTTCTCTTGAAATTGCGAATTGTTGCTTGCAATTGCGATAACCGCAACAGCAATACACTAGCAACCTGAAATTAAATTTCAAACGGTCTGAAACACGTGCGGAACTCACTCTAGCCCCCGAGGCTCCGCACCAAATATCCACAGAAGTCTATAAACCTCATCCACACTCACTTGCAAGCTAAGAATACCAAGATAACATCCGGAATCACGAATCGAACACCAAAACACATAGAATTCATAATGAAACTCAAGAATTGCTAAAAGCTCAAACAAGCATTTGATTCCTACCTAACCAACTCGAGATGACACCAAATTTTGCGTACAAGTTCCAAATGACAAAACATACCTAATCCAAGTCCTGATACCGAAATCCAAACCCGATAACCATAAATTCAACCCATGGTCAAACTTAGAAAATTTCTAAACCTTCAATTGCCAACTTTCGGCAAAAGAGTCGAATCAATCTAGGAACCTTCGAATTTAATTAAGAGAATATGCCTAAGTCCAAAATTACCATACGAACCTATTGGAATCATCAAAATACTGTTCTGAGGTTGTTTTGACAAAAGTCAAACCTCGTTTAATATTTCTAACTTAAGCTTCCAAACTAAGAATCAACCGTTCCAAATCAATCCAAAACCTCCCAAAAACGGAATCAACTATCACGACAAGTCATAAAACCAAAAATGCACATACAGGAAGCTTCAACAGGGGAAACGGGGCTCAAATACACAAAACGACGGGTTGGATCGTTACGTTCTCCCTTTCTTAAACAGCGTCCATCCTCGAATGAGTACAGAGACATACCTGAAGCGCCAAAAAGATGAGGGTAACAACTCTGCATATCATGATCGGTCTCGCAAGTTTCCTCCTCGACCGATTGACCTATCCATTGAACCTTCACCGATGCAATATTCCCCGACCTTAACTTTTGTACCTGCCTATCCAAAATAACTATCAGCTCCTCAACTTAGGTCATATCCTTTTCCGATTGCACAGAGCTAAAATCTAACACATGTGAAAAATCACCATAGTACTTCCACAACGTGGAAACATGGAACACTGAGTGAACTCCCGATAAGTTGTGTGACAATGCAAGTTTATAGGCCACGACACCAACTCCCTCAAGAATTGCCAAAGGGCCAATATACCGAGGGATCGACTTGCCCTTCTTCCTAAAACTCATCACACCCTTCATGGGAGAAACTCTGAGTAGGACCCTCTCCCTCACCATAAATGCAATATCATGAGCCATTATATCCATATAAATATTTTGCCCGAACTGCACTGTACGAAGCTGATCCTGAATCAACTTTACCTTCTCCAAGGCATTTTGAACCAAATCAGTTCCCAACAACCTAGCCTCCCCGGGCTCAAAATAACCAACCAGAGAACGACAGCGCATCCCATATAAGGCCTCATATGGAGCCATCTAGATGTTCGACTGATAGTTGTTGTTGTAGGTGAACTCTGCTAGCGGTAGAAATTAATCCCATAAGCCCCCGAAATTAATAACACAGGCACGTAACATGTCCTCCAGAACCAAGATAGTGCACTCGGATTGTCTGTCCGCCTGGGGATAAAATGTCATACTCTACGCAACTTATGTGCCTATCTCACGTTGCACAGCCCTCCAACAATGCGATGTGAACTGTGTGCCCCGATCGAAGACAATAGACACCGACATACCATGAAGGAGAACAATCTCACGAAGATAAATGCGAGTCAGCTGCTCTGAAGAGTTGGTAGTCATGTCTGGAATGAAGTGTTCGAACTTGGTCAGTCAGCCCACAGTGACCCACATAGCGTTAAATCTCCTCAAGGTTCTTGGAAGTACAACTATAAAATCCATGGTGATACGCTCCCACTTCCACTCCTGAATATCAAGCCTCTAAAGCAAACCACCCGGTCTCTGATGCTCGTACTTAACCTGCTCACAATTCAAACACCGAGCCACATACTCCACAATATATTTCTTCATTGTTCTCCATCGTTTGTGCTGTTTCAAACCATGGTACATCTTCACGGCACCTGGATGAATAGAATACTATAAAATATGGGTCTGCTGAAGGATCTGCTCACGTAACCCATCAACATTGGGCACACAAATCCAACCCTGAAGCCTCAATACCCCCATCATCACCAATAATCACCTCTTTGGCATGACCATGTTGCACCGTGTCCTTAAAGACAAGCTACTGAGGATCATCATACTGACATACCTTGATGAGCTCAAACAAAGATGACCATAAAACCACGCAAGCAAGAACCCTGCTAGGATCCGAAACATCCAAATGCACAAACTTGTTGGCTAAAGCCTGAACACCCGAAGCTAATGGTCTCTCACCAGTTGGGATAAAAGCAAGACTAAACGTGCTCTCAGCCTTCCTACTCAAATCGCTAGTCACCACAATAGCCTTCCTAAGATGATAAAGTATGATAATATCATAGTTCTTCAGTACCTCTAACCACCTCCGTTGTCTCAAGTTCAAATCCTATTGCTTGAATAAGTGTTGTAGACTCTTCTGATCCATGAACACCTCACAAGACACATCGTAGAGGTAGTGCCTCCAAATCTTAAGCGCGTGAACAATGGCTGCCAACTCTAAATCATCTACTGGATAGTTCTACTCATGGGTCTTCAACTAACGCGAAGCATAAGCTTATCATTCTATCCTCCTACATCAACACACATCCAATACCAATCTATGAAGAATCACAATAGACTATATAAGAACCTGATGCTGAAGGCAAAACCAGAATTGGAGTTGTAGTCAAGGAAGCCTTGAGCTTCTGAAAGCTCTTCTCGCACTCATCACCTGAATAAGGCACCTTTCTGAGTGAATCTAGTCAAAGGAGCTGCGATAGATAAAAAACCTTCCATGAAATAACAGTAATACCCAGTCGAGCCTAGAAAACTCCAGATCTCAGTAGCGGTAAAAGGCATGGGTCAACTCTAAACAACCCCAATCTTCTTCGAATCCACCTTAATCCCTTCACTAGAAACAATATAGCCCAAGAATTCCACTGAATCAAGTCAAAACTCAAACTTGGAAAATTTAACATATAGTTTCTTCTCCCTCAAAGTCTAGAGCACGATCCTCAAGTGCTACTCATGCTCCTCTCGGCTGCGAGAATACACCAGTATGTCATCAATGAACATGACAACAAATGAATCAAGGTAGGGTTGGAGCACGTTCTTTATCAAGTGCATAAAGGTTGTTGGGGAATAAGTCATCCCAAAAGACATCAATCAAAAATTCACACTATCATAGCGGGTCCTGAAAGTCGTCTTTGGAATATCTGAATCTCGAATTTCAATTGATGATGCCCCGATCTCAAGTTAATCTTCGAGAATACCCTATCACCCTGAATCTGATGAAACAAATTATCAATACGCGGTAGTGGTTACTTGTTCTTAACGGTAACCTTGTTCAGCTTCCTGTAGTTAATACATATCCTCAGAGAGCCATCTTTCTTCTTTACAAATAGAACTAGAGAATCCCAAGGCGAGACACTCAGTTTGATGAAACCCTTATCAAGCAACTCCTAAAGTTTTTCCTTTAATTCCTTCAACTCCGTAGGTGCCATGCGATACGGTGGAATATATATGTCTCAATGCCCGGCACCAAGTCAATACCAAGATAATATCCCTATGGACTGGCGTTCCTAGTAAGTCTACTAGAAACATCTGGAAACTCACTCACTACCGGAACCGACTCAAAGTATTAGTACTAACATCCCTCACAAAAGCTAAGTATGCCAAGTACCCCTTCTCAACCATCTGTTGTGCCTTAAAGAAGGGCACCATCCTACTAGGAACATGACCCAATGAACCTCTCCACTCCAACCTTGGAAACCCCACCATCGCCAACGTCGCGGTCTTAGCATGACAATCAAGAATAGCATGATATGGTTACAACCAATCCATGTCCAAAATCACATCAAAATCTACCATATTGAGTAATAGAAGGTCAACCTAGTCCCATAGCCCCAAATAGTAACCAAACACAAAAGATAGACACGGTCTACCACAATAGAATCCCCAACGAGTGTAGACATATAAATAGTGTTACTCAAAAAGACATCCAAATATGAAGCAAAGTAGGATGACAAATGCGAATAAGTGGAACCCGGATCAAATAAAACTGATGCATCTCTATGACAGACCAAAACAATACGTATGATGACAGCATCTGATGCAATAGCCTTGGTCCTACCAGGGAAAGCATAACAATAGGCCTACATCCCCCTCTAGGACGTCCTCTACCCGCATTTCCTCCACCACTAGCTAGATGTGCTTGTGGATTAGCAACTAGAGCAGAAATCACAGCCTGAGTACCCTACGGAGGTCCACTCCTACGAAGCCTTGGACAATCTCCTACCATGTGCCTAGCATCATCACACTGGAAACAACCCCTCTGCGGGTGTGGCTGCTGGTACTGAGCCTGACCTGAAAGGCTATAATAACTGTTGTAGGAACCCCGTGCAGAAGGTGTACTAGAAGATGGTTGTCCAAAATGAGTACTCTGAGGTCCCAGAATAGTTGGAACACTATGAGTAACCTGAAGTGTAGACTTAATTGGTGGACCGATATAACTTTTGTCATGACGAGCTGAAAATGCAGAGCAGGAACCACTAAACCCTCCAAAATCTCGAGGCCTCTTGGCCTCGCTATCCCCCCACTCTTGGTCGCGGATATCCTCCAACCTCCTAGCGATCTCCACAACCAGCTAGAATGGAGTATCAGTCTCCAACTCCCGTGCTATCCCAAATCTTAGATCATAGTCGAGCCCCTCAATAAATCTGCGAACTCTCTCACAAATAGTGGAAACCAAAGCAAGTGCATGACGAGATAACTCAGTAAACCTCATAGAACACTCGGGCACGGTCAAAATCCCCTAGCTCAACTGCTCAAACACGGTGTGCAACGCATCCCTGAGGATATATGGAATGAACTCCCTCAAAAAGAAATCAACGAATTGAGCCCAAATAAGTGGCGTTGAGCCAGCTAGCTTCATCTCCTCGTAAGTCTACCACATATGTATGCCAGCCTCGTTACTTGGAAAGTAGTAAGGTCGACCCCGCTCAATTCCATTGTGCCTATGGTGTACAGAATATGGTGACACTATTCTAGAAAACCCAGTGCATCCTCAAAAGTTGCGCCATTTTAAGTAGACGGTTGATGCTAATTCAACCTCTATAACCTCTTATTCTCCTCCTATAACACCATTGGCCTGACCTCGGGCTGAACCGCAATCACATGTTACACCGGCATAACACACGGAGCCTGATCAACATGATCACGCTGCTCTGGAGTATGAGTGGCGCCAGTCTGTGCTCCTCCCACTACCTGAGAAGTAGCTGGTGATATTGGATCAATCCCACATGAGCCAAGGTACCAAACATGCTCAGAAAATGAGCCAAAGTTACCCGAACTCCAGGGGTAGAAACAAGCACCTCAGGTTCCTTCTCCCCAACCGGAGCTACCGGTGGCTCTTCAGTAGCGGCCCTAGCACGGCCCCTCACTGCAGCACATGCTCCGCCTGTGCCTCGAGTTCTACCCCGGCCTCTAACAACACCAGCATCGAGGGCAGCATCATTAGTAACTGAAGCTCATGTCCTTACCATCTGTGAGAGACTAGAAAGATAAAGGCTTAAACTTAGAAATCCATAAATCCACACGATAAGGAATGAAAGAAGTGAAATTACCTAATAGTTATGTAGCCTCTCGAAGATAAGTACAGTCGTCTCCGTACCGATCCTCAAGATTGTACTAAACTTGCTTATTACTCATAGAATATATGAACCTTGAGCTCTAATAACTACTTGTCACGACCCAACAATCCACTTTGAGGATCGTGATGGCACCTAGTCTCTAAGACTAGGTACACATGATGAAATCAATAGAATAAAACAACTTAACTATAAAATAAAACCTAAAAAATGCCATAATGTAGTTGTAAAGTGAATTTAACGGCCACACCCAATAATACAGAGTCATAAGCTCTACAAAAATACTTAATAAGTCTCAAAGTGTACATCACTATTTGGGATATATGAACAGTAATAAAGAAATAATAGAAGGTGACTTCGAGGCTTGCGAGCAGAACATTAGGTATACCTTGAAGTCTTCATAACTTTGGCTCGACTCATTAGCAACCAGCACGATCTGAGGTAATTGGATCTACACAAAAATGTGTAGAAGCGTAGTATGAGTACATCATAATCGGTACACAATAAGTATCAAGACTAATCTTGGTAGAGTAGTGATGAGGTTCAAGTCAAGACACTCACTGCAAAAATAACTTGTGTAGAATATCGATATAAAACTAACAATGGAAAGCATGACAAAATGAATAGCAAAAGGAATAGGGCATATAATAACATGAAAAATGAACCAACAACTCATAAAACACAAAAGTGAATCATTTAAGGAAAACTATGATATGTTCAAATCATCAACCTGTTCCGACACAAGAATAGCGACAAGAATCACTCCGAGATACAATATATCATAATCAACAAGCCACATTTATGATGACGGGTGAGCTTCACATTGAAATATTTCCCCTTATATAGCTACACGTGCATAAGCACCCTTATCTCGCTGTGTGTGCATCACAATGAAGATTTTCGCTTACTTGCAATACGCGCATAACCCCACTTATCTTGCGGCATGCACATCAATACACCACCCTTATGTCTCTGCATATTCATCTCATTCACAACACAGCCATCAACCTGCACCACACATGCACATGTGCCACAACATTTCCCAAATAACAATACCAAATCCACAATAATATATAGCTCACGACTCAACAACAATATGTACAAAAATCACAACAATAACACAAGGGTGCGGGGAGTGAACAATAATAAAATGTTATTCATATAACAAACAACTCCAATTCACGGCATATCAATGGCCTAAGGTCTAATCCGGTCAATTACAATACATATGCATGGGTACGTACTCGTCACCTTATGTACATGTCGTTTCACATAGCACAAATATTTCAAATTATACCAAATCCTAAGGGGTAATTTTTACACACAAAGTAGGCAAGATAGCCAGTTCAATACTCCAAAAATGCTTTTCCTTTCAAATTCACCTCCGCTCGGCTCAAATCTAGCCAAATGACTTAGTAATTTCATATAATGCAAGAGAAAATAATTTTGATTAATAAAGTTAAGCTTTTTACAAAATTCTCCAAAAGTCAACTACGGGCCTGACCTGTTAGAACCCGAGTTGAGAGATAGATATCGACTACCCATAACCCTACTATTCCATTTATGTGTTAGATTTTTAAATTCGGGTCCAATTCGACTCTCAAATCTCAAATTTTTAGTTTTCAAAATATAGTCTAAAATTTCTAAAATTTCTCTTCAAATCCCATGGATTAGATGTTAAAATGTTATATACAATCATGTTATATAGTCAAAATCACTTACCCAATAGTTTTGTTTGAAAATATCCTCCTAAAATTGCCTCTCACCGAGTCTAGGGATCAAAAATTTGATAAAATGAGACTAAGTCCCAAAATCCTACTATTTGTTCAGCTGCAAAAGTCACAGATGCGACTATGGGTTTAGAAATATGAACACTCGCACATGCAACACAGGGATCTCAAAAGAGAACCCTGTCAATTTAAGAAGATGTTGAAATTGCGACACGGGCTTCGCAATTGTGATGCCACCCTTATTCGCAAAAGCGTCCAAGTGGTTGCAAAAGTGACATGCCCAAGCCTAATACCAAATTCGCAAATTCAATAAAGGTTTCGCATTTGCAAAACCTGACACCCCTTTCCCACTTCGCAATTGCGAATTGGTGCTCACAATTAAGATAACTGCAACACCAGAACACCAGCCACCTGACACTAAATCCCAAATAGTCGGAAACACGTTCGAAACCCACCCGAGACCCCGAGGATCACCACCAAATATCCACATAAGTATAAAAATATCATACGAACTCGCTTGCGAGCTCAAAAAACTAAGATAATATCTAGAACCAGGAATCGAACACCAAAACACATAGAATTCACACTGAACCTCAAGAATCGCTAAAATCACATCCAAGCGTCCAATTCCTACCAAACCAACTTGGAATGTCACCAATCATTGCGTACAAGTTCAAAATGATAAAATGGACCTAATCTAAGTCCCAAAACTAAAATCCAAATCTGATAACCATAAAGTGAACCCATGGTCAAACTTAGAATATTTTTAAACCTTCCAATTGCCAACTTTCCACAAAAGAGCATAATCAACCTATCCGAATTTAATTAAAAAACGTACACCAAAATACGAAATCAACATACGAATCTTTTGGAACAATCAAAATATTGTTCCATGGTCATTCTTACAAAAGTCAAACCTCGGTCAATATTTTCAAATTAAGCTTCCAAACTAAGAACCAATTGTTCTATATCAATCCAAAACCTCCCCGAAACAAAACCAACCATCCCCACAAGTCACAAAACTACAAATGCACAGACGGGAAGCTTCAAAAGAGTAAATGGGGCTCAAATACACAAAACAACGAGTCGAGTTGTTACAGTTATACTCTACATTTCATGTGTAGATCCAGTTTTTGATGTTAGAGGTGGTTGCTAGTAAGCTGTTTATCTAAATTTTTTTGAAGATTTCAATGTATCGTTGGTGTTCCATTTTCAAGCGTTGAATTCCCCTCCTTTATCTTATATTATTACTATTTCTAACTGTAATGACCCAAGGGATCATTTTATAAATTCAGACTACGTTCCATGCTTAATAGCCATAAAAAGACTAATTTTAAATACCTCGATTTGTGTGCGCAGTCCGGGCGTGAAACCGAAAAGCTTTTATGTGAAAATATGACAAATAGAAATTTCTAGAGTTAAAAATTGATTATAGTTGACTTTGGTCAATATTTTGAGTAAACGGACACATATTGGTGTTCCGACAATCCTGGGAGGTCCGCAGTAAAATATGGGACTTGGGCGTATGCCCGAAAATGAACTTCGAGGTCCCAAGACTTAGAAATAATTTTTGAAGAAAATTATTCTGCTGGTTAATTCGAGAAATAAAGAAATAAAAAAAATATGTGAAATATATGATATCAGGCCTGTATTTTTGGTCCCGGGGTCGGGAACAAGTTAGTTCTGTTATGTAAGTCCTATCTATGAAGTTTCATGAGAATCGAAGTTGATTTGGTGTAATTCGGACATCCGGTTGAAAAGTTAGAAATTTGAGTTTTCTTGAGGAAATCTGGAGTTTTGAGGCTAAATCTGTAGATTTTAATGTTATTTCGATTGTTTGATCGCACGAATAAGTCTGTATGATGTTTTTAGACTTGTGTGCATGTTTGGTTTGGAGCCACAAAGGCTCGGGTGAGTTTCGGATAGGCTACGGAGTGTCTAGACTTAGAAAAATACCCCAACAGCTGAACATCTGGTGTGCAGGCCTCAGATCTCGCAAATGCGAGTTCGGGCTTTGCAAATGCGAGGTCCAGGGTCGCAAATGCGAAGGACCCTGTTCGCAAATGCAAGGTCCTGTTCGCATTTGCGATAATTCTCTTGAAGGCCCAGGGTTCGCAAATGCGAGACCCGCAACCTGTTATATCAGCTTTTTGATGGGAGTTTCACTTGTTTTTCAATTTTCTAAAACCCTAAACCTCCATAGACGATTTTCCAAAGACCCAAACTTCTCCAAACCATTGGTAAGTGATCTCTAACTAATTTCTTTCAATTCCCAACAACTTTTAACAAGAATTCAACCAAAAATCCAGAGTTTTCATGGTTAAGATTTGGGTTTTGGGTAGAACTTAGGAATGTCAAATTTTGGGGAATTGGACCTCGAATTGAGGTTGGATTCCAATACCAATTGTATATCCGTGCTCGGGGGAGATTGGTTAAACGGGTTTTGGTCTGAACCTCGAGTTTAGACCAAGCGGATCCGAGGTCGAATTTATTAAATTTATAGGAAAACTTAGGAAAACCATTGCTTTTTTATAAAGATGATTCCTTTAGTTTATGATTGATAACATTGAACAAATTGTGATTATATTCGAGCGGATTAGAAGCAAATTCTAAAGGAAAGGCAGTTCTAGAACAGTGAATTGCTTGCGAAATTGAGGTAAGTGTTTGGTCTAACTTTGACTTGATGGAATAGGAATCCTCACTTGTTTGCTATATGAAATTCATGGGCGTGGTGTATAGGTGAGGTGACGAGTATCTATGTGCCACCCAATTTACCTAATAAACATGATCCCTTTCTCCGTCCCTAACTTAATTGATGCATGCCTTAATTATTCTATGTTCATTATTGTTTTTATGAATAGTTGGCCTTGTTATTTTATTGTTAAATATTATTATGGTCAATTTGGAAGAGTACGGGGTGTTTATTTGGTCCCCTTGTGATATAGAGAGTTTGAGCAGTTTGGTACTATTTTTTTGGAAATATACCTATATTCATGTTGGTTTCCTTTGATTATTTATACTTGTTGTAAGTGTGCTGAAAGTGTTGGTTGTGCTCTTAATTCTATCATGGTACGTAAAGACTGAGTTGGGTTAACAGTGTTACGGTGATTACATACAGTCGAGCTGATATTATTGTGGGATGTTATTGTTTAAAGCTTACGGGCTATACTGTTTTCTGTTTTAAATTTTTGAAACAAAATTAGGTGTGATAAGGGGGTTGTGATAAGGGGACTGTGACAAGGGTGGATAATTTATTGTGATACGGGAGAATGAATTTATTGTGATATGGGTGAATACATTTATTGTGATATTGTGAATATGTGGGATCGGGTTGCACGCCGCAACAAGACAATGAATATGGGGAAAAATTATGTTTTACTAATTTTTAAATATTAAAGATTTGGAGATTTTTGTTTTACTCTACATGTTTCTTATATATCTCCCACGTGATTATTTTAAAGTAAAGTTGGAAACTTGGAGATTTACTTGAGTATTGGTTATAGCTGAGACCTAGAAAAGGCGGCTGAGTTATTTTAGTGTTGTGCAGTATTTGATATTTGTTTAGAATTCCTTTCTTGCTTTATTATTTATGTTGTCACAGGTTATATTGTTAATTCCCTGTCGTAGCCTCGTCACTACTTCGTCGAGGTTAGGCTTGGCACTTACTTAGTACTTGGGGTCGGTTGTACTGATACTACACTCTGCGCTCTTTTGTGCAGATCCAGGTACTAGTCAGTAGTAGAGATTGCTAGAGCAACCACCTATTTATTTGGAGACACGAGGTATATTTTCTGGCGTTCGCAGATCCCGAGAGTCTTCTCCTATTTCATATATGTTGTTTTATTTTTTTCAGAACAGTTATACTATTTCTTTCAGCCCAGTATTTGTAGTGTTCGTTAGTAGTTTGTGAATTGTGACACCAGACTCTGGGTAGTTCTAGATTTATTTATATAATTAGCTCGTGGTTCATTTTATGCAAATACTTATTATTTTATCTTTGGAAAATTAATCATTGATAATCAGTATATTCCATCTATTTTAGATTATTTTATCATGTCTGAACGGATAAATTATGCAAAGTAGTTAATTGAATTCTAACAGTGGCTTGCCTAGCAAGTGTGGTGTTAGGCACCATCACGATCCCTAAGGTTGGGAATTTGGGTCGTGACAAGTTGGTATCAGAGCCCTAGGTTGCTTAGGTCTCACAATTCACGAACAAGCTTAGTTTAGTCCGAATGATTGGTACGGAGACGTCTGTGCTTATCTCTCGGAGGCTATTGAGTTAGGAAACAACTCCATTTTTATTTCTACTCTATCGTGCGATTCTTGTTTCTCAAATACTGATTAGATTCTTCTATTCTCTCACAGATGGCGAGAACACGCGCTTCATCTTCCGCTGACCAACATTCCGGTCCCACAGCAGCAGTAGCTCCTACTAGAGGCAGGGGTCGAGGCCACGCCAGAGGCCAAGGCAGGGGCAGGACTCAGCCCATTGCTCAGGCAGCAGTCCCAGCTGCGGCACCCCAAATTGAGATTGATGAGAGGGTTCCGGCTCATATTGTTCCAGCGGGACCAGCTCAGGTTCCCGAGGGGTTTATTGTTACCCCGGTTCTTCATGATGCTTTAGTCCTCTTAGTGGGCTTGATGGAGAGTGTGGCCCATACGGGCACATTCCTGGTTGTTGCAGCCGTATATCAGGCTGGAGGAGGGGTCCAGACTCCTGCTACCCACACTCCAGTCCAGACTACTCCTCAGGTTCAAACCCCAATAGCCAATCCCGTTGGGGTAATTCAGCCAGTTGCAGCAGTGCCGCCTGTTAATGGGGCAGCTATGTCTATTGATGCTTTATGGAGGTTAGACAGGTTCATTAAGTTATTCCCTATCCATTTCAGTGGTGCTACTTTAGAGAACCCTCGGGAATACCTGGATAGTTTCCATGAGGTGTTGCGTAATATGGGTATTTTGGATACCAATGGGTCGATTTTGCGTCTTTTCAGATGACTGGTTATGCCAATAAATGGTGGAAAGACTATTTGTTGACTAGGCCAGTTGGGTCACCTGCTCTAACTTTGGATCAGTTCTCTCACCTCTTTTTGGAGAAGTTCTTGCATGTTACTACTCGAGAGAATAAGCGTCGTCAGTTTGAGCGACTTCAGCAGGGCAGCATGACAGTCTAGTATGAGACTCATTTTGTGGATTTGGCTAGACATGTTATTTTCTTGTTGCCCACAGAGAGAGAGAGGGTCAGACGGTTTATTGATGGTTTTGCTCAGCCCATCAGGTTGCAGATGGCCAAGGAAACATGGGACAAGATTTCTTTACAGGATGCGGCTAATATAGCTAGGAGGGTTGAGTCAGTTCTTGGGATGGGAGGTCTGGGGTTAGACAAGAGACCTCGCCATTCCGGTGGTTTCAGTGGTGCCTCATCTAGAGGCGGAACTTCGTTTAGAAGAGGCCATTCTTCCAGGCCATTCCATTCAGAACTTCTGTCTTCACAGGGTATTTCCGGATGTCGTGGTTCTTAGATGCCCCCATCTGCTCAGCCAGTCTATAGTTCTCCTTCAGCTCCTATTAGAGCACCTCATCTGCAAAGTATTCTACATGGTCAGCCGGTTCGTCTGAGTCAGCAGACTGTTCAGCAGGGATATTTCGAGTGTGGTGAATATGGGCATGTCCAGAGGACTTGTCCGAAATACGCGGGTAATCAGTTTCAGCAGCAGGGTTCTCGTGCTATAGTTCCAGCACCAGCTCTAGTACCACCTGCCCAACCGGTAAGGGGTAGGGGTCATGTAGTTATAGGTAGAGGCCATAATGTTAGAGGTGGAGGCCAGATGGCTAGAGGTGGAGGTCATCCCACTAGAGGTGGAGGTCCTCCCAGAGGTGTGGTTCAGGGTGGCAAGGCCCAGCCCCGACTATATGCATTTCCAGCTAGACCTGAGGCAGAGTCCTCTGACGCTGTTATTACAAGTATCATTTCAGTTTTGTTTGATTCGGGGTCTACTTATTCGTATGGTTCATCCTATTTTGCCTTGTATTTGAATGTGCCCCATGAGCACTTGAGTGTTCCTGTTTGCGTATCTATACCGGTGGGGGATGCTATTGTGGTAGATCGAGTATATCGTTCGTGCGTGGTAGTCATTAAAAGTCTTGAAACTAGGGTGGATCTTTTACTTCTAGACATGGTTGATTTTGATGTTATATTGGGCATGGATAAGTTGTCGCCCTATTATGCCATCTTGGACTGTCACGCCAAGACGCTTACTTTAGCCTTACCGGGGTTGCCTCGACTAATGGAAAGGGACTCCTGGTCATTCTCCCAGCCGAGTGATTTCATATGCTAAGGCTCGCCGCATAGTGGAGAAAGAGTGTTTGGCTTATTTGGCTCATATTCGTAATTCTGATGCCGAGGTTTCTTTCATAGAGTCAGTTCCTATCGTGCATGAGTTTCCTGAGGTATTTCCTGTAGACCTGTCGGGTATGCCGCCCGACAGGGATATTGATTTCTGTATTGATGTAGCTCCAGGCACTCGGCCCATTTTCATTCCTCCCTATTGGATGGCCCCACCAGAATTGAAAGAGTTGAAAGAACAGTTGCAAGACTTGCTAGATAAGGGTTTCATAAGACCCAGTGTATCGCCTTGGAGTGCACCGATTCTGTTTGTAAAGAAGAAGATGGGACGATGAGAATGTGTATAGATTACCGACAGCTGAATAAAGCTACTATCAAGAATAAATATCTATTGCCGAGGATTGATGACCTATTTGATCAGCTTCAGGGTGCTAGAGTATTTTCAAAAATTAATTTGAGGTCGGGCTATCATCAGCTGAAGATTAGGTCGTCCGATGTTCCTAAGACAGCCTTTCGGACGAGGTATGGGCATTATGAATTTTCGGTCATGTCATTTGGGCTGACTAATGCTCAAGAAGCCTTTATGGACTTAATGAATCGGGTTTTCAAGCCTCATCTGGACTCCTTCGTGATTGTGTTCATTGATGACATCTTTATATACTCCCGCAGTCGGGAAGAGCAGGAGCAGCACCTTCGTATAGCACTCCAGACTTTGAGAGATAATCAATTGTACGCCAAGTTTTCTAAATGTGAGTTCTGGTTAGATTCAGTAGCCTTTTTGGGTCATATTGTATCAGCTGAGGGTATTCCGGTTGATCCCAAGAAGATAGAGGCAGTCAGGGACTGGCCTAGACCCACTACAGCTACGGAGATTAGGAGTTTCTTGGGTTTGGCGGGTTACTACCGTCGTTTTGTGGAGGGGTTCTCATCAATAGCAGCCTCAATGACTAAACTGACTAAGAAAGGTGCCCCATTTAAATGGTCAGATGAGTGTGAGGCGAGCTTTCAGAAGCTCAAGACAGCCTTGACTTCAGCATCGGTGTTGGTGTTACCATCAGGTTCGGGTTCTTTCACGGTATATTGTGACGCTTCCCGAGTTGGACTTGGAGCCGTATTGATGCAGGACGGCAGGGTGATTGCATATGCGTCTCGACAGTTGAAATTCCATGAGAAGAATTATCTCGTTCATGACTTAGAGTTGGAAGCCATTGTTCATGCATTGAAAATTTGGAGGCACTATCTTTATGGCGTGTCGTGTGAGGTTTCACTGACCATCATAGCCTCCAGTACTTATTCAAGCAGAAAGATCTAAATTTGAGGCAGCGGAGATGGTTAGAGTTACTGAAGGACTATGATGTCACCATATTATATCATCCAGGAAAGGCCAACGTGGTGGCCGATGCATTGAGTAGGAAGGCGGTGAGTATGGGCATCCTGGCGTATATTCCAGTTGGTTAGAGACCATTAGCTTCAGACATTGAGACGTTGTCTAATCAATTCGTGAGGTTAGATATTTCCCCCAGCAGTATTCTAGCATGTACCGTCGCTCGGTCTTCTTTAATTGACCGTATTCGGGAGCGGCAGGATGATGACCCACATTTGGCGGTCCTTAGGGACACAGTTTGGCACGGTGATGCCAAGCAGATTACAGTTAGAGATGATGGTGTTTTGAGGATGCAGGGTAGGCTATGTGTGCCTAATGTTGATGGCCTTCGTGAGTTGATCCTTGAGGAGACTCACAGTTCTAAGTATTCTATTCACCCAGGTGCAGCAAAAATGTACCAAGATTTGAGGCAGCATTATTGGTGGAGAAGGATGTAAAAGGACATTGTGGCATATGTGGCAGGTTGCTTAAATTATCAGCAGGTAAAGTACGAGCATCAGAGACCTGGTGGTTTGCTTCAGCAGATAGAGATTCCTGAATGGAAGTGGGAGCGTATCACTATGGACTTCGTTGTTGGACTCCCACAGACTCAGAGGAAATTTGACGCAGTTTGGGTTATTGTGGATAGGCTGACTAAATCAGCACATATCATTCCTGTGGCGAGTACTTACACTTCAGAGCGGTTGGCTGATTTATATATTCGGGAAATTATTCGCCTGCATGGCGTGCCCGTGTTTATCATTTTGGATAGGGGTACGCAGTTTACTTTGCACTTTTGGAGGGCAGTTCAACGTGAGTTGGGTACCCGAGTAGAGTTAAGTACAGCATTTCACCCTCAGACTGACAGGCAGTCCAAGCGTACCATTCAGATATTGGAGGATATGCTTCGCGCGTGTGTTATTGACTTTGGAGGTTCGTGGGATCAATTATTGCCGTTAGCGGAGTTTGCTTATAACAATAGCTATCAGTCGAGCATTCAAATGGCTACTTATGAGGCATTGTATGGTAGACGGTGCAGATCGCCAGTTGGATGGTTTGAGCCGGGAGAGGCTCGGTTGTTGGGTACAGACTTAGTTCAGGAGGCCTTGGATAAGATCAAGATTATTCAGGAGAGACTTCGTGCAGCTCAGTCTAGGCAAAAGAGTTATGTCGATCGTAAGGTTCGTGATGTGGCATTCATGGTTGGAGAGAGAGTATTTCTTCGTGTGTCGCCCATGAAGGGTGTTATGAGATTTGGGAAGAAGGGTAAGTTGAGCCCTAGGTATATCGGGCCGTTTGAGATTCTTGATAGAGTGGGGGAGGTAGCTTATAGACTTGCGTTGCCTCCAGGGTTATCCTCAGTTCATCCGGTATTCCATGTGTCTATGCTCCGGAAATATCATGGTGACCTGTCCCACGTGTTAGATTTCAGCTTTGTCCAGTTGGACAAGGACTTGACTTATGAGGAGGAGCCGGTAGCCATTTTAGACCGGCAGGTTTGTCAGTTGAGGTCTAAGAGTTATCCTTCAGTTCGAGTGCAGTGGAGAGGCCAGCCCATTGAGGCAGCTACTTGGGAGTCCGAGTCGGACATGCAGAGTAGATATCCACACTTGTTTGCCAATTCAGGTAACTTTCTATGTCCGTTCGAGGACGAACGTGTGTTTTAGAGGTGGAGATTGTGATGACCCAAGGGGTCATTTTATAAATTCAGACTCTGTTCCATGCTTAATAGCCATAAAAAGACTAATTTTAAATACCTCGAATTGCGTGCACATCCCGGGCGTGAAACCGGAAAGCTTTAATGTGAAAATATGAGAAATAGAAATTTTTAGAGTTTAAAATTGATTATCGTTGACTTTGGTCAACATGTTGAGTAAACGGACGCGGATCGATGTTCCGACGATCCCGGGAGGTCCACACTAAAATATGGGACTTGGGCGTATGCCCGGAAATGAATGTCGAGGTCCCAAGCCTTAGAAAATAATTGTTGAAGAAAATTGTTCTGGTGGTTAATTCAAGAAATAAAGAAATAAAAGAATATGTGAAATATATGATATCGGGCCCGTATTTTTGGTCTCGGGGCCCGGAACAAGTTTGTTATGTTATATAAGTCCTATCTGTGAAGTTTCATGAGATCGGAGTTGATTTGGTGTAATTCGGACATCCGGTTGAAAAGTTAAAAATTTGAGTGTTCTTGAGGAAATCTGGAGCTTTGAGGCTAAATCTGTAGCTTTTGATGTTATTTTGATGGTCTGATCGTACGAATAAGTCTGTATGATATTTTTAGACTTGTGCACATGTTTGGTTTGGAGCCACGAAGGTTCGGGTGAGTTTCGGATATGCTACGGAGTGTCTAGACTTAGAAAAATACCCCAACAGCTGAACATCTGGTGTGCAGGCCTCAGATCTCGCAAGTGCGAGGTCGGGCTTCGCAAATTCAAAGCCAATGGCCAGCCTCTGATCTCGCAAATGTGAGGTCCTGGGTCGCAAATACGAAGGACCCTGTTCGCAAATGCGAGGTCCTGTTCCCATTTGCGATAATTCTCCTGAAGGCCCAGGGTTCGCAAATGAGAACTCCAGTTCGCAAATGCGAGACCCGCAACCTGTTATATCAGCTTTTTGACGGGATTTTCACTTCTTTTTCAATTTTCTAAAACCCTAACCTCCATAGAAGATTTTCCAAAGACTCAAACTTCTCCAAACCATTGGTAAGTGATCTCTAACTAATTTCTTTCAATTCCCAACAACTTTTAACAAGAATTCAACCAAAAATCTAGAGTTTTCATGGTAAAGATTTGGGTTTTGGGTTGAACTTAGGAATGTCAAATTTTGGGGAATTGAACCTCGAATTGAGGTCGGATTCCAATACCAATTGTATATCCATTCTCGGGGGAGATTGGATAAACGGTTTTTGATCCAAACCTCGAGTTTAGACCAAGCGGATTCGGGGTCGACTTTTAGAAATTTATAGGAAAACTTAGGAAAGCCATTGCTTTTCAATAAATATGATTCCTTTAGGATATTATTGATAACATTGAACAAATTGTGATTAGATTCGAGCGGATTAGAAGCAAATTCTAAAGGAAAGGCAGTGCTAAAACAGTGAATTGCTTGCGAAATTGAGGTAAGTGTTTGGTCTAACTTTGACTTGAGGGAATAGGAATCCCCACTTTTTTGCTATGTGAAATGCATGGCCGTGGTGTATAGGTGAGGTGACGAGTATCTATGCAACACCAAATTTACCTGATAAACATGATCCCTTTCTCCGTCCCTAACTTAATTGATGTTTGCCTTAATTATTCTATGTTCGTTATTGTTTCTATGAATAGTTGGCCTTGTTATTTTGTTGTTAAATATTATTGTGGTCAATTTGGAAGAGTACGGGGTGTTTATTTGGTCCCCTTGTGATATAGAGACGTTGAGCAGTTTGGTACTATTTTTTTGGAAATATACCTATATTCATGTTGGTTTCCATTGATTATTTACACTTGTTGTTGTAAGTGTGCTGAAAGTGTTGGTTGTTCTCTTAATTCTATCATGGTACGTAAAGACTGAGTTGGATTGACAGTGTTACGGTACATACATTCGGGCTGATATTATTGTGGGATGTTATTGTTTAAAGCTTACGGGCTATACTGTTTTCTGTTTGAAATTTTTGAAACAAAATTTGGTATGATAAGGGAGTTGTGACAAGGGGGAAGTGATAAGGGGGATGTGACAAGGGTGGATAATTGATTGTGATACGGGAGAATAAATTGATTATGATATGGGTGAATACATTGATTGTGATATTGTGAATAAGTGAGATCGGGTTACACGCCGCAACAAGACAGTGAATATGGGGGGAAATGATGTTTTACTGATTTGTAAATATTAAAGATTTGGAGATTTTTGTTTTACTCTTCGGTTTTTCTTATATATCGCCCACGTGATTATTTAAAGTAAAGTTGGAAACTTGGAGATTTACTTGAGTACTGGTTATAGTTGAGACCTAGAAAAGGCGGCTGAGTTATTTTAGTGTTGTGCAGTATTTGATATTTGCTTTGAATTCCTTTCTTTCTTTATTTATGTTGTCACTGGTTATATTGTTAATGCCCCGCCGTAGCCTCGTCACTACTTCGGCGAGGTTAGGCTCAGCACTTACTCAGTACATGGGGTCGGTTGTACTGATACTACACTCTGCGCTCTTTTGTGCAGATCCAGGTACTAGTCAGCAGTAGAGATTGCTAGAGCAGCCACCTATTTATTTGGAGACACGAGGTATATCTGTCGGCGTTCGCAGATCCCAAGAGTCTTCTCCTATTTCATGTACGCTATTTTATTTTGTTCAGAACAGTTATACTATTTCTTTCAGCCCAGTATTTGTAGTGTTCGTTAGTAGTTCGTGAATTGTGACACCAGACTCTGGGTAGTTCTAGATTTATTTATATAATTAGCTCGTGGTTCGTTTTATACAAATGCTTATTATTTTATCTTTGGAAAATTAATTATCGATAATCAGTAGATTCCGTCTATTTTAGATTATTTTATCATGTCTGAATGGATAAATTATGCAAAGTAGTTAATCGAATTCTAACATTCGCTTGCCTAGAAAGTGTGGTGTTAGGCGCCATCACGATCCCTAAGGTTGGGAATTTGGGTCGTGACATTAACAATATTGTATTTTCTTTAAACTTTATATTTAGCACTCTATGGAACTCATGCACTCGGTGACACCAAAGTTTAAGTGGCTTTAGTGTATTGTCATTATAACTTCAGTTATTTATGTTATTCCGCTATTTGAGACTATTTCTTATCGTTGTTGAAGTTTAAAGTTTGCATATTTATTGTTGGCTTTAGCAAGCGATGTTGGGCGTCATACGGCTCTGGTGGGATTTTGGAGCGTGATATTAGGTTATTCTTTAACTAAGTGTCTTAAAATGACTATCCATGACCTTTTGAGTGGTATATTGTGTATTATGTCGTTTTATATGTATGTTATTTGAATGAACATGCTATTTAAGAGGGAAAAAGAATAATTTTAAAATTTATGATCTTAAATATATCATGCATATTTTTGTGATTGTAAAAAATTTATCATTAAGAATATGAGAAGTTTAAAGTTAAATTGTTCCAATATAGAAAGGCATCTTTCTTTTCAAAGTATATGAATAAAATAAAGGGTGCAACATAAAGTGAAATACAGGAATATCTATTTTTACATATGGTAAATGCTTGAGCGCCCACTGGTTACTAGATGTGTGATCCCTCAATTTAAATATACATGAGGTGCTGCAATACTCTTAAAGACTGAATTTGTTGAGTTATAATCATGAATTCACCTATAAATAAGTAGGAGTTGCTTATTCTAGATTATCTTTGTAATTTATAATCATATTTACTAATGAATTATTATAATAATCTAAAATCATATTCTAGTTATATGTAATCTGTATTGATTTATTAGGGTTGTATTACAAAGAATTTGGTGAGTCTTTGTTTGGTATAGATACTTCAAACGAGAAAAAAATTTATTTCTTTGTATTATCTCCTACTTAGACTTTTAATCATAATATTTGTTAGAATATACTTATATCTAAACGCATGGTTAATGGTATATGTCTCAACAACTTTCCACTTATACTCATAGCATGCATCAACAACTTTCACAACCATTCTTTTGCACAACTATTAAAAATCTCCGCCAACACAATTTTTGTTAAAGAATCTTGCCAAGTTATTTAATGATGCAATCTTTGTCCAGTAGTATTTTATCGTAACTAACTAGTTTGGTATTAAACTTTTCAGGGATCTTGTTATGAAACTCTTCCAAGAGTATATTGCGAAATATTAAGTTCCCTTACTATTCTCCTACTATGATGAAGTACCACTTATATTACTTTTATTACGTTACAGTATTAAAATATTAACGACTTCTTACTGTAGTGTTTATTGTTCAAACGTCACTCTCACTACTTTAAATGCAATGGAGCATCTGTTCCGACTTGTGGATTTTGATATTCTTGAACATCTAGTTATTTCTTTGCCTAGTTTATGTAAAGTTAGTTTACTTCTAGGAACATAGTTTACTGAATAGTCCTCATCTAGAAATCTGGCAATTGTTGTTAATAATTGCCTTATTTTCTTTAAGATAATAAAATAAACCTCTATTTATTTTTATGAATATTCAATAAATATGCATATGTCCATTCTTAATTCCAGCTTATCTGTTTCCAATAACATACCTACATTGATAGTGTAAAAAGAATTACTACTAATATTACTTAATATGTTATGTACTACTTTATTTGTAACCATTATCAAGTTTAAAAAGTTAGTTTGGCTTGACAACTGAGAATTTTGGGACCATCATAGTTTGGGAATAATTATTGGACACACACAAATTCCATATAACCAGTTAATTTTGAAAAGTCACCACAATATAACTCTGCAGTCATCTCCAGCCAAATGTGCACTACCACATATGTTGGTACATAATCTCAGCTTATTTTTATCAACGGAAATGATAACAGAGACAATAACACTTCATTATCTCCAAGTGGCAGATGATACATTGACTAGAAGCAATAATTATTTGACAAAATAAGACAAAACAATGACATCCTTTCGTTATTATATAAGAGAAATAATAAGAGGGATGGAGCACATCTTGCAAAATAAACAAGGGTGAAAGATGGCTATTTCTAGTGCTGGTGGGTAAACTTCCTCGTTGTAATTCTGCTCTACTATTATTTATTTATTTATCAATTCCTATTGTCTACGGTAGAAATCGGAGCTATTCGATTTCGCTATTTGATCGAGATTGGGACGTTACGTCAAAGACCTAGGACGTCGAGTCTGAAACCAAAGCCTTTTTTCAGATCGAGGTCGACATCAATCGAGGCCAGAAAGAGACAGAGACTCTGAGTAATATCGACATAGCTTTATAACGGAAAGACGAGATATCCGCGATTGGTCGAGGATAGTGGCGTGAATCTCAGAACGGATCAAATCTATAGCGATTAATCAGCAGTTGATATGATTTCCTACTGTAATTAGAAGTGTACCTTAATTAGGATTCCTCTACTATATAAGGGGGATTCCATTCATTTGTAACCATCATTGATCACTAAGAAAAATATACACAACTATTTCTTTCTTGCTTATTGCTCTACTTACTGTTCTTCAGAGTTGTTTCATTGTCCTTACTATATCACCTCGAGGTTACTCCGATTCGAGGTCGAGGCTCTGCTTATACACTGGTTCGATTTATTTTACTGTCTAATTTATCCATTTATTTTCTTGTTTATCAGTTGGTATTGGACGAAATCGCATATCCTTAAAATCACACTATAAGTTTAATTGTTATCCAAATTTTAGGGTAAACAGTTTGGCGTCCACCTTGGGGCTAAGGATAATAGTGATTATTCAATATTGATTCTGATAACACACACTATTTTACGCTTGTTATTGTCCAGAGGTCGAGGTGCCACAAGATGATCTCGGTGGAGCACTGGTTGCCAACCCAGTCGACGTCAGTTGGCACATTGCTTTGAATGCGAACCTGGGCGCAGACCCTGAAGGGAGTGTACGCAGAGAAGGCCGATCTGGTGGCCAAGGTGCACAGGGCAGAGGAGATGCAGGAGTCAGTCTCCAGGTAATATTCAAAATGCTACAGGCTCGGCAAGCCGCTATTGAACAGCTATAAAATCAACATAGAACTCCGAGTGGGGTCGAACCGGAAGTCACCCGCCGTACCGAGCCAGTACCGGAGAGGTCTAATAATAATGAATCGGTGACCGATCCTGCAATAATAAATATTCTCGAGGAGCTCACTAAAATAATTGATTCGGGGGAGAAGAAAATTGAAGCTAATGATAAGAAAGTGGAAAGTGTATTACACGCGAAATTATCATAAGATAATTGACCTCAGATTCAATGGCAAGATTATTTGGAAATTATAAGCATTATGCTATTTCAAACAAGTGATGAGTAAATTCTTGAAGGTGAGAGGGAAAGCAAATCGAAGAAAATGAATTTCATCGAAGTTTGACAATTTGGGAAAAAATACGGCTCGAGCTAAAATATTCGGTATTTATGTACTAGTGCCGTACAAGGTACCACATGATCATGATAATAAGATGTATAAAGTGTATTAAAGTGAGTAGTATTTTAAGTAAATTGAGATAATTCTTAATTATGTGAAAAATTAGTTAATTATTGATTAATGGGAAAAAATAACAAATTAATTAAGGATTAGTGGGTGCTTAATTAAGGCTTGGATAAGCCTTAAAGTGGCAACACCCCCCCCCCCCCCCCCCCCCCCCCCATTTCCAACATTGTGACTCTTATATTAAGAGTGAAAAGTGGCACATTTATGTATATTATGTGGCTTAGTCATTAGTATGTGGGGTCCAACCATTTAAAGCCTTCAACATCTCTAATTCAAAGAGAAGCTTATATCAAAGTGTTATGCAACAACATAAATCCAATATTGTTGAAGTTGGCAAAACTTAACTTCAAAAATACTTCAAGCCACGCACCAACAGGATCTCAAACGCATATTAAGATGGTGGAGGAATCTTTCCATAATTGAAGATTTGAGCTTTACAAGGGATTTGATGAGATTTGCTAAGATTCCTAATATTCTTCATGGGTTGTAAGGTGGGATGCTAAGATTTTCTAAGTTACGGATGAAGTTACTAACAAATTCATACGAGACATCATAAGGTAATAGCAACGGGAATTGTGATTCTAAGAGAGCACGGTACAATTTCTCAAGAATATTACACGGAGTTTTCAACAATTTCGATCCACCGTTACGTGTTTTTGACTCAGGTATGTTAAGGCTATTCCTTCTTTCTTTTTGGCAAGATCCATACGATTCAAACGAAACGAGCAAATGCACAACTTCCATAAATGACTCTATGCATAGAAATGCTAGAGATGTTTATGTTCTTGATTCCCAAATGTCTTATTGTTCTATCGTTTGTTCATGGATCTCAGAAAATATGTAAGTTGATAAAGTTTATTTCATGATATTACTCAAATGCATAATGGTTTTATGACATTTAAAGAGATTTTATTGACGCATTTCTCATGCATTGCATTCATGTACATTGACCCATGACCAGATGGCGTTATATACGCATATATATACACACACCACCACTTGATCGGCTGGTATATGTTGATAATTTGCCCACAGTGGCCGAGATGATATAATGGGATGCCCTCAAAGGCTTGATCATGTTATGAACGCATATACACATGCATGGTATGACATTTATACTCATATGCATGACATTATAATATTAAATGATTCACAGAGATATTCAGATATATATGTCGAGTCTTTTACTCCATGCCTCTCTCATGTCTTTTGTTTATTTTTTACTGATTTTCATTCCTTACATACTCGGTACATTATTTGTATTGACGTCTAGTTTTCCTAGGGACGCTGCATTTCATGCCCGCAGGTCCCGATAGACAGGTTGTGAGTCCTCCAAGTATGCTATCAGCTCATCGGAAGATGTTGGTGCGCTCCATTTGCTCCGGAGTTTCTTGTTTGGTCAGTATGATTTAGACGTGTATTGTTTGCTATGGAGGGGCCCTATTCCGACCTTTATGATAAATATGTACTCTTAGAGGAGACTTGTAGACAGATGTCATGTATATGAATACTTGTATGGCCTTGTCGGTCTATATGTTAATATATAATGGATCACATTGGCCTTATAGGCCCGTATGTCACAAATATGAGTTTCTATATCAGGTTGGGTCATTCTTTGTCGGGTATTCCCTCATGTTTACTCTGACTATCTCATGACGCCCCTTGTGACCCATTTACCTATGATTATGTAATAAGAAAGATATGTTACGTTGGTACTCAGTTGAGTAAAGTATTGGGTGCCCGTCACGGCCCATCGGTTTGGGTCGTGACAGACTCAGTTGCCATGTTAGCAGACTCTTTCGTAAAGACACATGTCGGGGCCATAAAGGTTGCGACAAGGAATTCGGACCTTTTCAAAGTAAAACAGAAGGATAATGAAATGTTGAGGGAGTTCGTATCCCGATTTCAAATGAAATGCATGGAGTTGCCACCGGTCATAGATGATTGAGTCATTCAAGCTTTCACTCAGGGGTTTAATGAACGAAGTTCGATAGCATCACGTCAATTGAAGCAAAATTTGATCGAATATCCGGCGGTGACTTGGGCCAATGTACATAATCGGTACCAATCGAAGATCGGGGTCGAGGATGACCAATTAGGAACTCCTTCCAGTTAAGTATATCCAAAATAGGTATGCAGCCAAAAATCAGAGGGACGCCGATAGGGAGACACGGTCGAACAAAGATCGATATCAGTCGTACATTGCAGATTGCCGAAACGGCGGCCCAGGACGCAATTTTGCCCGAAATGATCGAAGAAGTGATCGAGGACAGAGTTCTTGGGGACTTATAAGCAAAAGTGGTTTTGATAAGTATGTCGATCCTACAGAGGCACCTCAGTTGTCGGAATATAATTTTAGTGTCAACGTATCGGGCATTGTATTTGCAATTGGAAGAATCAAAGATACTAGATGGACAAGACCCATACAGACCGATCTTTCCCAAAGAAACCCCAATTTGATGTGTAAATATCATGGCACGCATAGTCACGGGACCAAGGATTGCAGGCAACTAAGAGAGGAGGTAGCTCGCCTATTCAACGAGGGCCACCTTCGAGAGTTCCTAAGTCGAGCCAAGAATCATTTCAGAGAAAGGGACGCCAACAGGAAAAATGAATAGGAGAAGCTGTAGCATGTAATCCATATGATCATCGGCGGGGTGGATATTCCACAAGGTCCCATATTCAAACGCATTAAGGTATCGATTACTAGGGAAAAACGGACCTGAGATTATGTGCCAGAAGGCACCGTATCATTCAACGACGAGGGAGCAGAAGGAATTTCCCAACTCACAAAAACGCTCTGGTAGTTTCTATATTATTAAATTAAGTTCACGTTAAGCGTGTTTTAGTGGATCCATGTAGCTCGGCAAATATCATATGATCAAGGGTCGTGGAGCAGCTCGGCCTACAAGATCAAATCATGCCCGCAGCTCGGGTCTTGAACGGTTTCAACATGGCCGGCGAGACAACTAAAGGAGAGATCATCCTACCGGTGAACATGGATGGAACAATCCAAGATACCACGTTCCACGTAATTGAGGGAGTCATGAGGTACAACGCTCTACTCGGGAGGCCCTGGATTCACAATATGAGGGTAGTCCCTTAGACTCTCCACCAAATGATTAAATTCCCGACGTCAGACGGGCTGAAAATAGTATATAGGAAGTATCATGTTGCAGAGGAAATGTTCGCAGTCGATGAGGTAATACCGATATCAGCATTGTCAACATCGAAAGGATCATACATCAAAGGTAAACAGGAAGCCAAATAGCAATCACAGCCACCAGCCTCGACTGAATCGCGGAAGAAGGAAATAGAGGGAGAAGAAGATGGAGATTATTGGTGGCACGACCCAATTTACCCTCTGAAAGGTATCTTGACGGCACCTAGTCCCTACGACTAGGTAAGCCTAATTTTGTGGATAAAACTTAATTAAAAATACAATAAATAAATAAAATAAGGACATAATTTGAATAACATAAATGATGTCGCTCGGCATGTACAAAATATACATCCCAATGACCCGGAATGTCACAATAAAGTCACAAGCTTCGAACAACTACTCTAGATCTAAGAGAAATTGGAAAGTACATAGGAAAACTCTAAATGATAGAATAGAAGAGGACATTGATGATTCTGCGGACACGGCATAAATACCTTGCGGTCTCCTAGAACAGTTAAAGAAAATATTCGAAAACCTTAACAGTAAAAGGGAGCCCTCGGCTCAGAACAAGGTAAAACAAGGTGGAAACTCCTGGGATAACGTCCCGTAGTTCCAGATGATTATGTAGTACAGGGGGATCTCCCGGAATACGCTTGTAGTCCCAATTTAAATATGTGATGCAAGATAATTGACAGGTATGGAATCAATTTATACAATTCATCTAATCACAAGTAGGGAAAAAGTTGTAAGCTAACTAACCATGGTGCACAGAGTATCAGATAGGCAATTAAATATTTAACATGTAAGCATGTTTTTCTAGCCTAAGTTAAAAATTTCAACATATTGAAGCAATTTAATAGGAGAAAAAAAAATTATGATTTTCGAAGGGAAAATGGGATTTTTGCAATAACGGCCCATGTATGTACTCGTCACCTCACGTACACGGCGCCCACACAACAACTAATATCAAATATCCTAAGGGAGAAGTCCCCACATAGAGTTAGGCAAGCCGCTTACCTCAACCGCTCAGATCAACTCGAAACCACGTTCTTCCCACGAGTACCCGACTCCAAATGGCCCAAATCTATTCAAATTAATTGCATAATGTAAATATAACTTTAAGTAACTAATTTAACTAATTAATTCGAAGCTAAAACGCGAAATTAGAAAAATCGTCTCGAAAAATCCCTCGGCCCACGCCTCGGAATCGGGTAAAATTTACAAATTATGAACACTCGTTCACTCACGAGTACCCTCGAACAAAAATCATCAAAATCTGACGTCAAAATCTCACTCAAAACTCGAATTTTCAATTAGGAAACTTTTCTCCCATTTTCAAACTTTTACCCTCAAATTCCTTAATTAGAAGAAGAAAACAACAATAGATTATAGTATTATGATCAAATTAGAGTTAGAATTCGTTACCCAATGATTTTCCTTCAAAATCCCTCAAGAAATCGTCTCCCACCGAGCTCCAAATCGATTTTAGAGTTATGAAATTCCAAACCCTCGAATTTTCTATATTTTCCCAGCGATTTCCGCATCTGCAGTCCATGGGGCTACACCTGCGGCTTGGGCTCCGCATTTGCATAATTTCAGTAACTCCCTAGTCTCGCACCTGCACTCCCTTCTTCGCAGATGCGGTTCCGCTTTTGCGGTCCTTGAGTCACATCTACGGCCACTGGCCTTCATGCCCAAACCGCACGTGCGACCTCTTTCCTCGCTTCTGTGGGGCCGCACCTGCGTTCCAACATCTGCAGGTGCGAAAACACCAGAACAACCAACTTCAGATTTTTGCCTAAGTCCAAATCAAGTCCGTTAAGCATCCGAAACTCACCCGAGGCCCCCGGGACCTCAACCAAAACTACCAACCAGACCTATAACCTCATTCGAACTTAGTCGATCCTTCAAACCACATCACATAACACAAAAACAAGAATTAAACATGGATTCAAGCCTAATAACTTAGCATTTTTTAAAAATCTACAAACGATGTCGAAACACGTCAAAACTAGTCCGAATGACCTAAAATTTGACACACATGTCACAAATGACACTACGAACCTACAGCCACTTCCGGAATTCCATTCCGAGCTCGATATCAAAATTTCCCCTATCAGCTGAAATCGCCAAAAATTCAACTTACGCCAATCCAATCCTAAATCTACTACAGACCTCGAAAGCACATTCTGGACGCGCTCCTAACCCCAAAATCACTCAACAAAGCTAACGGAGTCGACAGAATTCTATTCCGGATCCGTCTTCACACAGTTCCGACTACAGTCCAAATTCTAAGGCTTAGACTCACATTTAGGGACTAAGTGCCCCAAAACTCTCTGAATTCCATAGTTAATCACTCCGGCAAGTCCTAATAGCAGAAATAAACGTGGGGAAAGCAGTTATTAGGGGATCGGGGCTCTAACTCCCAAAACGATCGACCGGTCATTACATTTTCCCCCTCTTAAAATAATTGTTCGTCCTCGAACGAGTATAAAGACATACCTGAAGTTGTGAAAGATGAGGGTACTGGCAACGCATATCCTGCTCAGTCTCCCAAGTCGCCTCCTCGACCGGCTGACCCCTCCACTGGACCTTCACTGATGCAATATTCTTTGACCTGAGTTTTCTGACCTGCCTATCGAAAATGGCTAGTGGCTCCTCAACATAAGATAGATCATTGTCCAACTGGACTGAGCTGAAATCTAATACATGAGCCGGATCACCCTGATACTTCCGGAGCATAGTAACGTGGAATACCAGATGAACTCCTGCTAGGCTGGGAGGCAAGGCAAGCTCATACGCAACCTCCCCAACGCGCCACAATATCTCAAAAAGACCAATGAACCTCGGACTCGGCTTACCTTCTTCCTCAACCTCATGACGCCCTTCATAGGCGATACCCGAAGCAAAACCCGATTACCTGTCATAAATGACAAATCAAGAACCTTCTGGTCTGCATAATTCTTCTGCCTGGACTGGGCTATGCTAAGTTTCTCCTTAATCACCGTCACCTTATCCAGGGCATCCTGTACCAAATCTGTACCCAATAATTGGGCCTCGCCCGGCTCAAACCATCCCACTGGAGACCAGCACCGCCTACTGTACAAAGCCTCATACGGCGCCATCTGAATGATGGACTAATAACTATTATTATAAGCAAACTCTGCAAGTTGCAAGTATTGGTCCCATGACCTTCCGAACTCCATCACATATGCACGGAGCATATCCTTAAGAATCTGAATCGTGCGCTCGGACTGCCCATCTAAGGGTGAAAGGTTGTGCTCAACTCCACCGTAGTACCCAACTCCTGCTGAACGGCTCTCCAGAATCGTGATGTGAACTGTGTATCTTTGTCTGAAATTATGGATACTAGAATACCGTGAAGGCAGACAATCTCCCTTATATAAATCTCAGCCAACCGCTTTGAGGAGTATGTAGTCAACACTGGAATGGGTTGACTTGGTCAGCTGATCCACGATCACCCAAATAGCATCAAACTTTCTTAAAGTCCGAGGAAGTACAACCACAAAGTCCATTGTGATCCACTCCCACTTCCACTCTAGGAGCTCAATCTGCTGAAGTATCCTCCCGGTCTCTGATGTTCATATTTAACTTGTTGAAAGTATAGACACTTGGCCAGTGTTGTCTCAGGTCCTGGTATATCTTCGCGGCACCCGGATGAATGGAGTACCGCGAGCTATGGGCCTCTTCAAGAATCAGCTCTTGAAGACCATCCACATTGGGCACACAAATCCGACCTTGCATCCTCATCATGCCATCATCACCTATCGTAACATCCATGGAATCACCTCGCCGGACCTTTTCCTGAAGGACCAAAAGGTGGGGATCATCGTACTGACGCTCTCTGATGCGGTCATAAAGAGAAGACCGAGAAACCACTCAAGCTAATACCCGAAAACGCTCTGAAACATCCAATCTCACGAAATGACTGGCTAAAGTCTAAACATCCCAGGCTAAGGGCCTCTCAGCTACCGGAAGATATGCCAAACTCCCCAAACTCTCAGCCCCGCGACTCAAGGCGTCGGCCACTACATTGGCCTTCCCCGGGTGGTATAATATAGTGATGTCATAGTCTTTGAGTATCTCTAACTACCTTCCCTGATACAAATTAAGGTCCTTCTGTCTGAATAAGTGTTGTAAACTTTGGAGATCAGTGTAAATCTCACAGGGAAAACCGTACAAATAATGACGTCAGATCATTAGGGCGTGAACAATAGATACCAAATCGAGGTCATGCACTTGATAATTCTTCTCATGCACCTTCAATTGTCTCGACGCGTAAGCAATCACCCTACCATCCTACATCAATACCACTCCAAGGCCAATCCTCGAAGCATCACAATAGACTGTGTAGGACCCCGAACCCGTAGGCAACACTAACACTGGAGTTGTGGCCAGGGCTGTCTTGAGCTTCTGGAAGCTCTCCTCACACTCCTCAGTCCACCTGAACGGAGCACCCTTTTGGGTCAGTCTAGTCATAGGTGCTGCAATGGATGAAAATCCCTCTACAAAGGGGCGATAGTACCTTGCCAAACCAAGGAAACTGCGGATCTCCGTAGCTGATGACGGTCTAGGCCAACTCTGCACCGCCTCCACCTTCTTCGGATCCACCTTGATCCCATAACAAGACACTACATGGACCAAGAATGCCACTGAATCAAGACAGAACTCACACTTAGAAAACTTTGCATACAACTTCTTCTCCCTCAAATTCTTAAGCACGGTCCTCAAGTGTTGCTCATGATCTTCCCGAGACCGGGAATATGCCAGGATGTCGTCAATAAACACAATGACGAAGGAATCAAGATAAGGCCGGAACACACTGTGCATCAAATGCTTAAAGGTTGTTGGGGCATTGGTCAGCCCAAATGACATGGCAAGAAACTCATAATGACCGTATCTGGTCCTGAAGGCAGTCGGGATGTCCAGCTCCCGAAGCTTTAACTGATGATAACCAGAACGCAAGTCAATCTTGGAAAATACCCTGGCACCCTGTAACTGATCAAATAAATCATCGATGTGAGGTAAGGGATACATGTTCTTCATTGTAACCTTGTTCAACTTCCAATAATTAATACACATACACATAGAACCATCCTTTTTCTTCACAAATAAGACGGGAGCACCCCAAGGTGATACAATGGGCCTGATGAAATCCTTATCAAACAACTCCTGCAACTGCTCCTTCAACTCCTTCAACTCAGGAGGAGCCATACCATTGGAGGAATAGAAATGGGTTGAGTGCCCGGCAACAAATCAATGCCTATTGGGCGACATACCCAGAATATCAGCTGGAATTACATCAGGGAAGTCCCTCACTACTGGGCTGACTCAACTGTATGGGTATCAACACTAACATCTATCACATAATCCAAATACGCAGCATACCCCTTCTCAACCATCCGTTGAGCCTTAAGAAAGAAAATGACCCTACGGGGAGTATACTCTAAGGTACCTCTCCACTCTAATCTCAGTAGTCCTGGCATAGACGGTGTCACAGTCTTAGCATGACAATCAAGAATATAATGGGGTGACAACCATTCCATGCCCAAGATAACATCAAAATCTACCATACTGAGCAATAACAAATCGACCCTGGTCTCAAAACCACTAAGAACAATCAAACACGACTGATACACGCGGTCCACAATGAGAGAATCTCCCACGGGAGTAGATACATAAACAGGGGAACTCAAAGAATCCCGAGATATCCCCAAATGTGAAGCAAAATAAGAAGACACATATGAATACGTAGAGCCTGGTCAAATAATACTAATGCATCCCTAAGACAGACAGGGACGATAGCTGTGATAACTGAATCTAAAGGGACGACCTATGAACGGGCTGGAAGGGAATAGTACCTGGCCTAGCCTCCCTCTCTAAGGCGGCCTCGACCTCCTCGACCTCTACCTCGAGTTGGCTGAGGAGGTGGAGTGGCAGCTGGGCTGGAAGAATAGCCAGAGGACCTGGTGGAGCACGTGGATCCTGGTAAGTCTGTGAAGATGCACCCCTCCTAGCTCTGGGGAAATATCTAACCATGTGATGAGTGTCATCACACTCAAAACAACCCCTCAGAGGACGTTGTGTGGCCTGTTGTACTTCTTGGTAATAGCACCTCGAGCAGGAGGCAAAGTAGATATTAGGGGTGCATAATAGGGCTCCTGAGGTCTAGGAGGAGCTGGAATATCGCTGGCTGCTGGAAGAGCTGAATGAACAGAGCGACTCACAAAACCCCTACCATAGCGTGTTGTTGGTGCACGAGCTCACGAATAATGACCAGTCTCTCGAGACCTCTTGGCCTCTCTCTCCTCTTTGTCCCGAGCAAACATGCCCTCTACCCTCCTGGCAATACTCACTGCCTGCTGATAAGTGATATCCATATCCAACTCTCTAGCCATACTGGTCCGAATACTGGAGTGGAGCCCCTCAATAAAGAGACGAACCCTCTCTCTGACAGTGGAAACCAAGGACGGTGCATGATGATCTAACTCACTAAAACGAACGGCATACTCTGACACAGTCATAGCACCCTGGCGCAGCTGCTCAAAATTTGCGCGCCAAGCATCCTTGAGGCTCTGAGGGACATACTCTCGCAGAAACATCTCTGAAAACTGAGTCCAAGTAAGTGAAGTTGCCTCGTCCGGACTACTCATCTCATAGGCACGCCACCACTGATATGTCGTTCCCCTCATCTAGAAAGCGGTGAACGGAACCCCACTCGTATCCATAATGCCCATAGTGTGGAGAATACGATGACACTCTTCACGAAAACCCAGAGCGTCATATGAAGCTAGTACGCTGAAAGTAGGTAGCTTGTACCTCTCAAGTCGGAGTTGCTCTACCTCAGAAGCAGCTACCCTGGCCTCATGCTGAGACGGAACCACTAAGAGTATAGGAATGTACTCTGGGGCCTGATCAACCTGGACCCTCTGCTCAGGAGTGCGGGCTGCGGGAGTTTGTTCCCCTCCCCCGTTCTGTGATGTGGCTGGGGATATCAAAAGTAACCCAGCCTAAGTCAGAGTGCTGAACATGCTCATGAAAATGAGCCAAAGTCTCCTGGAGGGTTGGAGTAGCAATAGGAATCTCTGGTGCCGTCCCTCCAGCTGGAGCTGTTGTGGGCTCCTCTGTCACTTCTCTCGCAGGTGCTCGGGCCGCATCACGTGCTCGTCCTCTATCCCGGCCCCTGCCTCTGGTGGCTCTGACTAGGGGCTCGGGTGCCTGGTCGTCGGTCCTCCCGGTATGGGTCCTCACCATCTGTGAGAAAGAACAGAATAGAGTTTTAGAATTTTGATATCAATAACTCGCACGACAAGGAAATCAAAGGAATATGATTGTTCTTAGCAGTTGCATAGCCTCCCAAAGATAGATACGGACGTCTCCGTACCGATTCGCGAGATTCTACTAAATCGGCTTGTGACTTGTGACTCCTATGAACCTAGAGCTCTGATACCAACTTGTCACAACCCAATTTACCCTCCGAAAGGTATCGTGACGGCACTTAGTCCCTATGACTAGGTAAGCCTAATTTTTTGGATAAAACTTAATTAAAAACACAATAAGTAAAGAAAATAAGGACATAATCTGAATAACATAAACGATGTCGCTCGGCATGTACAAAATATACATCCCAATGACCCGGAATGTCACAATAAAGTCACAAGCTTCTAACAACTACTGTAGATCTAAGCGAAACTGGAAAATACATAGGAAAACTCTAAACGATAGAATAGAAGAGGACACTAAGTATTATGTTGACGTGGCAGAAATACCTTGCGGTCTCCTAGAATCAGCAGCAATACTATCCACGAGGTTGATAGCTCATACCTGGATCTGCAAAATCAAAGAGTTGGAGCAGGTTATATACATCGAGTACATGCCCGAGCGAAAGGTATACCTGGGAACGGGGTTAACCTCCCAACTAAGGAAAAAACTCATTAAGTTTCTTATCGATAACATGGATTGTTTTGATTGGTCCCACTTAGACATGACAGGGATCCCACCGGATATAACAACACATCGATTTAGTCTAGACCCAAAGTTCAGGCAAGTGAAACAAAAGAGAAGGCCCCAGTCCGAGGTAAAACATACATTCATCAAGGACGAGGTAACTAAACTTCTCAAAATAGGATCCATTCGGGAAGTAAAATATCCCGAATGGTTAGAAAATATAGTCGTAGTACCTAAAAAGGGGAACAAACATAGGATGTGTGTAGATTATAAGGATTTGAACAAAGCATGCCCCAAAGACTCTTTTCCTCTGCCTAACATCGATCGTATGATCGATGCCACGGCCGGCCACGACATCCTTAGTTTTCTCGACGCCTATTCCGAGTAAAACCAAATGAACCCGGAAGACCAAGAAAAGACTTCATTCATCACCAAGTATGGAACATATTTGTTATAACATAATGCCTTTGGGGCTAAAAAATGCAAGTGCTACCTACTAACGCCTAGTAAATAAAATGTTCGAAGAACAAATAGGTAAGTCAATGGAAGTGTATATTGATGATATGCTAGTTAAGTCCCTGCGCACAGAGGACCATTTGACACATTTTCATGAAACAATCAAGATATTGAGAAAATACAACATGAAGCTCAACCCTGAGAAATGTGTTTTCGGGGTCGGTTCGGGCAAGTTCCTCAGCTTTATGGTGTCAAATTGGGGGATCGAGATCAACCTTGATAAAATCAAGGCTATGGAAGACATCACCGTCGTGGATAGCGTTAAAGCTGTACAAAGGCAGACGGGGCGGATAGCTTCCCTAGGTTGATTCATCTCGAGATCGTCGGATCGGAGCCATAGATTCTTCTCACTACTCAAAAAGAAGAACGACTTCGCCTGGAACCCGGAATGCCAACTGGAGTTAGAAGAATTGAAATAGTACCTCTCGATCCCACCATTTCTTCATACTCCAAAGGCAGATGAGAAGCTCTACTTATACTTGGCAGTCTCGGAAATCGCGGTAAGTGGTATCCTAGTTTGAGAAGAGCAAGGTACGCAATTTCCTATTTATTACGTAAGTTGAACTCTAGGAGAAGCAGAAACTAGATATCCATACTTAGAAAAATTAGCACTTTCTCTAATAAGCGCCTCTAGGAAGATAAAACCATATTTTCAATGTTACCCCATATGTGTATTAACCACTTACCCACTTCGTAATGTTTTGCATAAGCCCGAACTGTCAGGCCGATTGGCCAAATCGGTCGTCGAACTCAGTGGGTATGATATCATTTATCAACCCCGAATGGCCATCAAGTCTCACATTTTGATAGACTTCATGGTCAACTTCACGCCAACCCTCGTACCTGAAGTTGAAAGGGAACCTTTTATGAAATTGGGTACATCATCGAGGGTTTGGACCCTTTTTACAGATGACGCTTTGAATGTGAAAGGGTCCGGTCTAGGCATCGCTTTAAAGCCGCCCACGGGCAATACAATTAGGCAATCTATTAAAACTTCCAAGTTGACTAAAATTGAGGCCGAGTACGAGGCCATGATTGCAGGTCTCGAGTTAGCTAAGAGCTTGGGAGCAGAAGTCATCGAAGCCAATGCGAATCCCTAGTGGTAGTAAACCAAGTTAACAGAACCTTCGAGGTTCGAGAAGATAGAATGCAAAGGTATTTGGATAAGCTGCAGGTGACTTTACACTGTTTTAACGAATGGACTTTGCAGCATGTACCTCAAGAATAGAACAGAGAAGTCGATGCCCTTGCAAATTTGGGATCATCAGTTGAGGACGATGAAATCATCTCGGGGAGCAGAAGACATTTTGAGATAAACTCCATAAGCTTAACTTAGGGTTGGAGGAATAAATATATCAAGTATTTGAAAAATGGAAAGCTCCCATCAGACCCTAAAGAATCGAGGGCTCTACAAACAAAAGCTGCTCGATTCACATTAGCTGAGGATGGAACATTGTACATTCGACGGACCGTTAGCAGTATTCCCGGGGCCAAGGGACACCGATTATGTCCTACGAGTAGTTCACGAAGCTACTCGTGGGAAGCACTCTGGTGCCGAATCACTAGTTCACAAAATCATCAGATCAGGATGCTATTGGGATAGTATGGAAAAGGACACTAAGGAGTTCGTTCAAAAATGCGATAAGTGTCAAAGGTATGCGCCAATGATCCACCAACCCGCAGATCATTATGTCCTATCCCCATGGCCATTTATGAAATGGGGGATGGATATCATCGCCCCCCCCCCCCCCCCCCCCCCCCCCCCCCTGCCATCGGCCCCAGGTAAAGCTAAATTCATTTTATTTATGACTGACTATTTCTTTAAATGGGTTAAACCACAGGCCTTCGAAAAATTGAGAGAAAAAGAAGTTATAGACTTCATCTTGGATCACATCATATGTCGATTCGGGATACCTGCCGAGATTGTATGCGACAATGGAAAGCAATTCATCGATAGCAAGGTAACAAAGTTTCTCGAAGATCACAAATAAAGATAATATTATCGACACCGTATCATCCTAGCAGAAATGGGCAAGCTGAATCGATGAACAAAACCATCATTTAGAATCTGAAGAAAGGTTGAATGACACCAAGGGAAATGGAGAGAAATTCTGCCCGAAGTCCTTTGAGCATATCAAACAACATCAAAGTCTAGTACAGGGGAAACGTCGTTCTCCCTAGTATAAGGCACCGAAGCCTTGATTCCGGTCGAAGTCGGGGAACCCAGCACTAGATTTTGATATACAACGGAAGAATCAAATCACGAGGCTATGAGTACTAGCCTCGAACTGCTAGATGAAAAATGAGAAGCCGCCCTCGTCCAAATGGCCGCGCAAAATCAACGCATCGAAAGGTACTATAATCGACAGACCAACCTTCGCCACTTTAGAATCGGGCACTTGGTCCTGAGGAAAGTCACCATCGACACTTGAGACCCTAACGAAGGAAAACTCAGCCCTAATTGGGAAGGACCTTATCAAATCCTCGATATAATTGGAAAAGGATCTTACAAGCTAGGCACGTTAAATGGTAAACAACTACCAAATAATTGGAACATCTCACTCCTCAAGCGATATTATTGTTAAGGTATGAAATTCTCCTTTTTCATTTACATTTTACACGAACTTATTTTCAGGTGTTCGAGCAAAAATATCAAAGTTTTCATCAAGAAGGAAGATATTAGGACCTTAAAGCACGCGTTGCACTCTTTTTCCCTTCGTCCGGTTTTTATCCCAAATGGGTTTTTCCGGCAAGGTTTTTAACGAGGCAACCATTTTTCGTGTTGACTTAGAGTATCTGAGGGGTCTGGAGAGGGTAGTCTGTACGTAGACCTTACCCCTACCTAATGAAGGTAGAGAGGTTGTTTCCAGTAGACCCTCGGCTCAAGAAGGGCCAAAAGAAAGAGAAAAAATCCAATAATAGCAACAGGGAATACAATACCTAAGGCGAAAAAATCCACATACCGTAATAAAAATCTAAGAGTTTGAAGGGAAATGCATGCCACTAAGACTATCGGTGACCACTATAAACTACCTACTAACCTTCTACCTTAATCCTAGACCTCCACACCCTCCTATCAAGTGTCATGTCCTCAGTGAGTTGAAGCAGCGCCAAGTCCTGCCTAATCACTTCTCCCCAGTACTTCTTAGGCCTACCTCGACCCCTTCTCAAACTCTCCCTTGCCAGCCTCTCACACCTCCTGACAGAGGCATCAATGCTTGTTCTCCTAACATGACCGAACCATCTCATCCGGGACTCCCGCATCTTGTCCTCCACGGAGGCTACTCTCACTTTGTCCCGAATAGCTTCATTCTTAATCATATCTCGACTAGTGTACCCACACATTCATCTCAACATCCTCATCTCTGCTACTCTCATCTTCTGCACGTGGGAGTTCTTGACTGGCTAACACTCGGCCCCATACAGCATAGCGGGTCGAACCACCACTGGATAAAACTTATCCTTAAGTCTTAACGGCATATCCCTATCACATAGAACACCGGAAGCGAGCCTCCACTTCATCCACCCCGCTCCGATGCGATGTGTGACATCTTCGTCAATCTCCCCGTTACCCTAGATAATAGACCCGAGATACTTAAAACTCGCTCTCTTGGGGATAACTTGATCATCAAGCTTAACCTCTATGTATGCATCATAGGTCTCACTGAATTTGCACTCCAAGTATTTTGTCTTGGTTCTACTCAGTTTAAAACCTTTAGACTCCAAGGTCTGTCTCCAAACCTCCAACCTCGCGTTAACTCCGCTACGCGTCTCTTCAATTAACACTATATCATCGGCAAATATCATGCACCAAGGCACCTCCCCTTGGATGTGACGCGACAGTACATCCATCGCCAAGGCAAACAAAAATAGGCTAAGAGCCGATCCCTGGTGCAACCCCATCACCACAGGGAAATGGTCTGAGTCACCACCCACAGTCTTCACCCGAGTCTTAGCATCATCATACATATCCTTAATCACCCTAATGTATGCTATTAGGACGTCGCTAATCTCCAAACACCTCCACAGGACCTCCATCGGAACTTTATCGTATGCCTTCTCAAGGTCAATAAACACCATATGCAAAACTTTCTTCCTTTCCCTATATTGTTCCACTAATCTCCTTACCAGATGAATCGCTTCTCTGGTCGAACACCCCAGCATAAATCCAAACTGATTCTCAAAAACTTGTTCTTACAATCAACCTCGAATACTGGAGGGCATCACCCTTGGATGTTATATTTTCATGGATACTTCATGTAAAAGGGGCCTCGATAGGAAAACTTTATAATGGGCCAAACGGTCGAGTGAACCTTGTCCGTATAGATTAGTCGAGCCCCAATAAAAAACATGTACGCATGTATGAACTATTCAAATAAGTACTTTTCTTTATCCCATATCTTGTGCCTCAATGAAAATGTTCTACTTTACAAGCTCCGTACTTATGATTTTTGTGAAAAATGGCTCAAGGGCCAAGTGCAACTACACCTCGAACGATCAACCCCATACTCAGGGACTGCTGTTGAAAATCAAGATGTTCGAACTATCTAACTTCGAAACCGTAAGACCTCAATGAGCCAACCCTCAATTTATAGGTCAAGGCCACCATTCTCAGGGACTAACACTTTCAACAAGTTTGAAGTGTTATTGGTAAAATAAGCCCAAGAGTCATACCCAAAGTCTACGACCAAACTAACGCGACTTGGAGACGTCTGACGTCGCAATAAAAATAGGCTTTTGAATTCTTTGAAAATCGGTTAAAAAAGGCTACCCTCGGCAAATTAATCAAAGGGCTTCGATAATATCATCCCTCGAAGGCGTACATATGATTTTTATGAAAAATGTCTCAAGGGCCAAGTGCAACAACGCCTCGAAGGATCAACCCTATACTCGGGGACTACTGTCAAAAAATCAACATGTTCGAACTATCTTACTTCAAAACTGTAAGACCTCAATGAGGTAACCCTCGATTTATTGGAAAAGGCCACAATTCTCAGAGACTAACACTTTGAACAAGTTCGAAGTGTTATTGGGAAAATAAGCCCAAGAGTCATACCTAGAGTCTACGGCCAAACTAATGCGACTCGGAGACGTCCGAATCTCGCAATAAAAACAAGCCTTCCAATTTTTTGAAAACTGGTTAAAAAAGGCTACCCTCGGCAAAATAATCAAAGGGCTTCGCTAATATCATCCCTCGAAAAATCTTAATAGGTATCGCATTATTTAAATACAAACTTGTGCTAAGGCACAAAAAGCAAAGGGGTTTCTACCAATATTAAACCCTCAAACAACTCAATGGGTAGAAAATTCATGCTAAGGCATAACAAAAATTTTATAAAGTCTTTAAGCCGAAAAAGGGGAAAAATCCATTCTCTTAAGGACATATCGGCCCGATTCAAAGAGCCTAAGGGCCATTACATTTTAGAATTCGAGCACACGTTCTCGCTCAATTCGAATCCAAGGTTTCCGCTACTTCGAGCTCGAGTAAAAACTCACTCGACTATTGTCCGAGATTCCGTTCTCGCTCAAGACAAACCAAGGCTTCTATTTCTTTGAGTTCGAGTTTTACTCGAACTCGAATATAAAAGCAGTGTTATTGTGACTTCGTTCAAGTTGCCCAAAGCCGAAGTTTCAAACATATTATTCGAGACACAAAATGTGCCAAAACTTTACAAGGCACAAAGCAAGTTTGAAGACAAAATCTGAGAAGGAATTCAAAGGGAAAATTTCTTTATATATATACTTGAACAAAAAGATGTACAAAAGACCGGAAAAGGTCCTACAAAAAGGAAATAAAAAAGTACAAGTCCTAACTATGCTCGGGGATGACTTCTTCCTCGGGGGCAGCCTCCTCCTCGGGGGCAGCCTCCTCCTCGGGCCCCTCACCTTTATCAGACCTGCTCTTGTTGCCTTCATCTTCGTCTTCATCATCAGAGGAGGCCAATAGCCAGGCATCGGCTTCGAGCATTTTAGCTTGAGCTATATCCTCATAAAGGTCGATGCCTCGAGCATGAATTTCCTCGAGGGTCTCCCTCCGGGATTAGCACTTATCCAGCTTAGTAGTACATTGCACTCGATCGTAGCCTCCCTCAACCGAATTTGAGGAGCCTCGCTGTCAGCCAAGTATATGGCTATTGACTTGTCATCCTAGGCCTTCGCCATTTCGACCCTAGCCTGGGCCTTAGCAAGTTCGACCTCGAGTTCTTCAATCCTCTTGTCCTGAGTCGAACACTTCTCCTGGTACTCCGAAGCTGGGCCTTGGTTGATGACAGTTGGGCCAAAGCAGCTTCTTTTTCCGCAGCAAGGTGATTCATGCCCTCTTTTCACCAATGGAAGTCAGCTTTAACTTTATCGACCTCCCTCCGAAACAACTCGATCTTTTCAATCTTATACTACAACTAAGTAATCGAAACGTTAGCCTCCACCCTTGGATCAAGCCCGTATTTTTTCAAATGGACAGTTACCTACTCGTTCAGCTCGGCCTCCTCCTTACGGGCCTTGGCCAAGTCAGCTTAGAGGTCCCTGAGCTCTTCGTCATTCTGCCCAAAGAGGATATCAAGAGCATTTCTCTCCTCCGAAGTCTTTTTGAGCTCGGCCTCACATCGGCTCATATCAGCCTGAGACTTGGAAAAATCCTATATGAGAAGAAAAATATAAGTTAGATTTAAGGAAGGAAAAGAAAAAGAGAATTACAATGACAGAAATTAATATTTACTCGAGATAGAAGGTGTTGGGCATCTTCAAAGAGGCTAGACGCATCGTTAAGGTCAGAGGCATCATCGACCTTGGTAAAGCAATCCCGAAAGGGGTCCTCTTTACTGGGGACTCCGCCTATGTCGAGGGTCCTCATGGCCTAAGCCTCTCTTATTTCTTCCTCGAAGTAAGCCGGTAGAGAAGGAGAGTAACATGTTGTCACTGCCCCAAGCGAGTCACTCGGGACGTTTTGTTCGGATCTCGGTGTCTCAGAACTAGCCCTCTTCGGTATGTTTTTTTTTTTTGGTCGAGGGAAAATCTCGACCTCAGAAGATCCACGAACTTCACCCGAATGTTTCTTTGAAGCCTCCTCATCACGAGGCTGGATCTCGGCAACCGCCTCTGGTTTTGAAGGTTTGGCTGCCTCGGCGGTCTTCCTAGGTTGAATCACCAACGCCGAGTCATCACCCTGTTCTTCTTCTTCTTCTCTCAGCCTTTGGACCGAGTCTATGGTGAAAGGAATGATTTTCCTCTTGGTCCTTCGAGCTGGGGCCTTTTTGCATTTGGGGTCCTCAGACGATGAGACCCCCTTCCTCTCATTATCTTTCCCCGGTTTCGAAACCGGGGACTTAGTCTCTTCCTCACCCGCTCGGAGGCCTCAAAATCGTGTCCTTGTTCAGGCCTGCAACCTAGTAAGAAAAAGGAATACCATCAGCACCTCGGAAATAAGGAAGAAAAACTCATTGTGATTCTTTGCGTCCCACTTGCCCTTTGCTAGGTCACGCCAACAGCGCTCGGCGTAAGAGGAAGTTGAGGCCAACATCCGAACCCATTCCTCGAGGTCAGGAACCGCTCAAGGCATCCAGGCAACCGTTGCATGACAAATAAAGACGTTAAATAAAGCAAAAAACATGAACACGAAGACTAATGAGTAAGGTGTTGCTTACGCTCGGGGTTCCACTTCTCGGGGAATGGCATTTTTTCCTTTGGGATGAGGTCGCAGGTCCTTACCCGAACAAACCAACTCATCCATCCCCGGTCCTTGTCCTCTTCGATACTCGAGAACAGAGCCTTGGTTTCTCGGCGTTGAGGCTTGATCAACCCTCGAAATATTCGGGGTCGATATAATCTCATGAGATGGTTGAGGGTGAACGGCAGACCTTCGATTTTGCTGGACAAGAACCGGTGCATGATTATGATGCGCCAGAAGGAGGGATGGACTTGAACGAGGGTTAGTTTGTACCTCTTACAGAAATAAACGATAACTGGATCGAGGGGACCCAACGTGAAAGGGTAAGTGTAAACACTTAGAAACCCTTCCACGTGGGTAGTAATACTTTCTTAAGGAGCAGGGATCTGTATAACAACTTCGTCCCCCCAATTACAATCCCTCTTTACGTCCTCGATATATCCTGATGTTATCGAGCAGGTATATCTCGACACGTGCTCGTATCGGCTAGGGACCGATGGAGGGTTCTTGACTTTGAAGTCGGATTTTAGGACACACGGGCCAGGAACATACTCACTAGGGAGTGGTTCCACCGGCGTTTTATCGTCGGCCGGCCGTGAAGAAGAAGAAGAAGAAGACTTTTCTTTTTGTGGAACGATTTTGGATGTTTTTGCCATTGATTCAAGTAGAACAAAGCGGAAAGTGTTGAAATTTGGTGGTTTGAAACTAACAAGGTTGACTCAAAGAGTGATGAAAGGGAAGATAAGGGGAGAGTTTAAAACTTAGGCGAATTGATGAAGATGAAAGTAAAAGTTTTGATTCAACAAAAGAGTCCATATTTATAGAACTATGGTGACGGTTAGACGGCGCTAATGGTCGACCGTCCACTGACGCGCATTAATGGTTTGGGGAACTGTACCGGCGGGACGTTTCAGTCACTTACATCGCTTACGTCATGAGGATGACATCACTGTCTATCGAGGTCATAAGAAAATTGAGGCTCAAATCGTTTCTTATCATTATATTCTAAGAAACGAGGGGACTATCTGTATACGGTAGAAATCGGGGCTACCCGATTTCGCTATTTGATAGAGATTGGGACGTTACGTCGAAGAGCTAGGACGTTGAGTACAAAATCGAAGCCTCTTTTCAGATTGAGGTCGACATCAATCAAGGCCAGAAAGAGACAGACTCTGAGTAATATCGACATAGCTTTATAGCGGAAAGGGCAAGATATCCCCGATTGGCCAAGGATCATGGCGTGAATCTCGGAACGGATCAAATCTATAGCGGTTAATCGGTTGTTGATACGACTTCCTACTGTAATTAGAAGTGTACCTTAATTAGGACTCCTCTACTATATAATTTTGTAATCATCATTGATCACTAAGAAAAATATACACAACTATTTCTTTCTTGCTTATTGCTCTAGTTACTGATCTTGTTTCATTGTCCTTACTATATCACCTCGAGGTTACTTCAATTCGAGGTCGAGGCTCTGCTTATACACTGGTTCGATTTATTAAACTGTCTAATTTATCCATTTATTTTCTTGTTTATCAATTTGTATTGGACGAAATCGCATATCCTTAGAACCAGAATATAAGTTTAATTGTTATCCAAATTTTAGAGTAAACACCTATAATGGGTAAAGGTCCAATTATGCGCATGTGCTATTTATTCGAAATAATTCAATTTTTCTCGCAATTCCTCTCATACATTCATACGCTTATTGTTCATAACTCATTTTGTATTTGCTCTCGACATTAAAGAAGCTTCAACATGAAATTGGTAGATTCCAGGGGGAAGGTCCAATTTTAATCCTAAATTATGATATGGTTTTAAATTATATTTTAAGATTTGGAGCGTTATTAGGGGTCAAGAACAAAAATGAAACTATTTCCTAACAACGAAAACAATATTAGACCAAAGTTTAACAGTGCACAAAGTTCCTCAATTAGTAGAGAAGAGGCAAATTTGAGCCCTTTCCTTCTATAATTGGTGCAATATTTGACAGAGGTCTTTGGCTAGAAGTAACTTGGAGGAATTAAAGATGAAAGATACTGACATCTTTTCCAAACTCCATCAATACAATTTTACTGGATCGTTATTGACGGTGAAAGATACTGACATCTATATGATAAGGTACGACGTATGTATCAAAACTGATCACAAAGAAAGTATTACCAAATTAAGGAGGAGCACATCATCCATACAATTAACAAGCTGAAAACATGACCATTATTACTGGGCATTAATTTATCAAATGTTACTGGTGCATTGTTGGACAGATCATCGCGCTACAAAAGGTACTTTGAGTGTCGTCTGATTACAAATAGTGGTGGCAAATGGCGGGTTGGGTTAGATTTGGGCGGGTTAAAAATGGGTTGAGCAAAAATGGGTTGGGTCTCAACCCGCCAATATTTCATATGGGTAAAAAACGGATTGGGTGTCAAATGGGCGGGTAGAATATGGGTTAACCCATATTATATAAGTGTATTTTTTTTCTAATGCAATTTATATGGGTTGTATTTTTTTTCGGAAAATGTTTTCCAATTTTTCCATGTTTGATTGGCTTAAATATGTTGGAAAACATTTTCCTCATCAACTTATTTTTCTCCAATTGGAGAAAAATATTTTCCCTATCAAGAGAAGGGAAAACATTTTCTAAAACTCTTCTCAACTTTCCCCACCCTATTCCCTACCCTCACCAACCCAGCCCATACTCACCCACCTAACCCCACCCGTGCCCTCTTTTTTTTCCAAGAAAATATTTTCCATGAAAATATTTTACTTTATACCAAACACACCTTTAATAATATTTCTATTGAGTTGGGTGGGGTTGGGATGGTAGTAGTGGGTGTAGGGGTGGGGTGGCCTAGGGTGATTTGGGGTGGAGTTGGGTTGGTGGGGATGAGGCATATGGTGGGCTAGATTGAAAAAGAGTTTTGAGAAATATTTTTCTTTCTCTTGATAAGGAAAATAATATCCTTCAATTGGAGGAAATTGAGTTCATAAGGAAAATGTTAAGCTAAAAAATATGAAAAAGATGGAAGATAACCCGCTATTCTAACCCATATTTTACCCATATTTTACCCATGAATACCCATATTTCTACGAGTTGAATATGGGTTNGGATAAGGAAAATAGTTTTCTTCACTTATAGGAAAATGAGTTTATAAGGAAAATGTTAAACTAAACAAATATGAAAAGTTGGAAGATAACCCACTAGTCTAACCCATATTTTACCCATGAATACCCATATTTCTAGGGGGAAGTGCACGGTTAGCCACTAATAACATATGTATTTATTTTTAAGCCACTGTTTAAAATATCTTTAGTCTTTAGTTACTGATTTAATAAACTTTAACTGCCTGGACGAAAATACCCTTATGCTCATGTCCTTAACTTTTGAACTAAACTTCAGGACTTAAGGACTTCAGGACTACATGTCCTTAACTTTTGAACTAAACTTCAGGACTT
>ML295353.1:134551-229348 GCA_005239495.1 Nicotiana undulata
CAAGCGTCCTTAACTTTTGAACTTGTAAGTCAAAGTTAAGGACCTATTGTCCTTAACTTTTGATCTTGTAACTGTAAGTTAAGGACTGCATGTCCTTAACTTTTGAACTTGGAGCTCAAACTTCGGGACCAAGCGTCCTTAACTTTTGAACTTGTAACTCTAAGTTCATAACTACATGGTCTTAACTTTTGAACTTAGAACTTGAAGTTCAAGACTACCTATCCTTAATTTCTGTGTTTGTAACTCTAAGTTAAGGATTAAATACAAAATAATATATATGGCGATAGTGTCTTATAGGAATTTCAATTTGTAAACAAAGAAGATGGGTTTATGTGCAGCTGTTGGGAGAAAAGAAGATAAATTGAGTTCTAATTAAATAATAACTCTAGAATATGGTGCCTAAACAAAGTGTAGTTGTTCGACTATTAATTGTGACAAGTTGGGAGAACATAAAGATGAAGAATCGGAAAATAGCATATATTAAGAATAATATTTCTCATTTATTGAACTAATAGGAATGGAAGAAAGAAAGTGAAAAAGGAACAAGTAGAAGAGTTCATGAGATGTAAGGAATTGTCTGAAAATGGTGTATTTCGTTTGGGAAGGAAAGGGTAACACTGTCTTTTCATATTAGTTTTAATAGACTAGTGGCTACTTTTGATCAGCATTAAAAATACTGGATAAAAAATAAATATCACTTTAAAAAGTGGCTACCCCACACAATTTTTACATATTTCTACCGGTTGAATATGGGTTGAAGCCCAAATTTTACCCAACTTAAATATCATTCACCCAACTCATTAAAATATGAGCGCGTTAGCAAAATGTGGGCTCATTTTGCCACCACTAATAACAAAAGATATTAAATGTGAGATAACCTTGATTTGAACCAACCCCTCGGGTTTAAAAGCCTTAGGCCCTTAGCAGTTCAGAATTCACAACGTTATCCCAAAAGAGGTAGCCCAGTATTAGAAAAATTATTACACCACTAATGTCCAAACAATATATATATCTGATAGTGGAAATTAAGTCGAAGACTTGAGAAGGGCTTATAAATTGTTACCTTCTTTTTCATGGAATGTACTACAAAAGAATTACTGTACTATGATTGCACGCAAACTGAAGTTTACTGAATAAGTAATTTATTACATGCTACAGAAAACCCGGAGTTAATTAATGATCAAAGTAGTAATATTATTTGACACGAGCGACTAGCCCATCCCGACTAAATAATTATGGCAAAACATTATAAAGAATTCATGCGATCGTTCACTAAAAACTCAGAAGACTCACTAAATTTGATGTCAATTCGAATAGTTGTTAAGCATTTTATATATGTTCACAGACAAATGGTCCGGTAGAATCTCTACTTATGATCATCGTACCAATAACTTACAAAAATTATAGATACGTTGGTTTTATACCAACTTTTATGTGTCATTTACTTAAACTTTTACTGTTTTAATTGAGAAATCTAGTGTATTAATTGATGATTTTGTGTATGATTCTGATTACATATGCTTTGGAAGGAGTTTTAAACAATTGAAAAAAAGAATCACAAAGTTCAAGCCAAAAATTTCGGGAAGCCATTATTGCAGCACAAGGCATAGGGTCAAAGTTTTCTGAATCAGAGCGTCCTTTTAGTGACGGCGGGGCCAACTTGTTTGAATTGAATACCGACTACCTCCCACCAATACAGGTATCGGATAACTTTGTTCACTAAGGCTTGGGCCAATCCAGAAGAACTCGCCTAGTGTTTGTTGCTTTCATTGAGATTTGAATTAGAGACCTCATGATTCTCCTCCCACTCTGTTGACCACTAGGTCACACCATTGAACACATTGCTGAGTCAAATTGTGCCGCTAAATTGCTGAATTCTATCCTACTAATAGCAAATGATAGTCTAAAATCTTCTCTTGTGCGGAAGTATTTCCTTTGACCAATCCCAAGAAATACTAATCCAAACAAACGTCGATACTCTTCAACAACCAGGAGTACAACTTTCTTGTGGGAAGGCAGTTGCGGACGCATGTGGTGGTTGAACCCGCTTTACCAAAAAATAATAATATATAAATGTATATATTATGATTAAAATAGCCTAAATTTTGTATAAATATTTTATTTAAACCTACTTTACAACTATTATTTTATTATTAAAGTTATATATTTTTAAGATTGAACCCGCTTGCACAAAATCCTGGGTCCACCACTGACTTGTACCTATCAAGCCAGAAGACATATCTATTCTCAAGTCACCTAAGGATCTTTCATTTTGAACTTTGACCAATAAACAGAAATGAGAATAATTGGTTTTTGAAATTATTTTATCTGCATGTGAGTATGAATAACTACGACGTAATGATGAGGAACCTTCATTTAATTTTCACTAGCAAACCAATATCACAATCAGAAGAAAGTATAGGGCAATCTTAGGTGATCTGAAGCTTACAACTTTCTGCTATAATGAACATCAAACAAACAATACAACAAGCAGAAAATAAAGAAACATACATGGCAAGATCAGATTTGTATATATAAATGGGACATGGCCTCGGCTACCCATCAAATCTGTATATATAAAAATAGACTCCAATGTCTAGACCTGGTAACTCCAAGGAAGTGGAGCTTACCAACCAAGTTTATGTTTGACTTTGTCTGCTGTGAGGGTCTGTCCAACTGTCAATAAGGACCTGCAGGCATGAAATGCAGCGTCCCCGGCAAAAGGGACATCAGTACGAAATAATGTACCGAGTATGTAAGGCCACAAAATAACTGGAAGCTGAAACTGAACTGATAATATAATAACTGAAAGTAATTGGGAGTCAAAGAAAATCTGAAAATATGCTTACCTGTTGATGCCGACTCAACTCTCTCAATATAGTAAGTAAAATAGATGCCCGGCCTTATAAGGCTCTGTATATGTAACTTCTCTGCCGTAGTAGACTCGCTCATAGGCGCTCGGACATACTAGGCTCTGTATCTCAGCTATTTTGGGGTCGCTCATAGGCGCTCGGCCATAGTAGGCTCGGTTTATAACTCACCATCTGATCAAAGGTTGCCCAATAGGGTCCTGCCCATCGATTATAGCTCGATGGTGGGGAAAATACTATAATATTATATATATATAGACTCGCTGCTCTCTTGGCTGAATGAAGACAAAGCTACATTGAATATGAAGTCCCGATAAGGAAGAATGTTGTAACTTATGAGACTAGGAAAATGTACATATATTCAGGAATATGAACTTCTCTTTAGGTCTCGTTATCAAACACATGTAGTTACTGGAGCATGCCAAAATGAAAGAAAGTTTTAGCCTTAACATACCTTATCACAATATTACCAATCAACAAGTTGAACTTGCCTCTTTGCACCTTAATCTACAACAACGATAATAATATTATCATTAAGTCACGAAAGGTACAACTATCCCACAACGAACGACACAATTATTTTGTATTAAAACGGGCAGCATCTCCCTTTATAATCCTTACTTCCTCCAAATTCAAGATAACACTAACAACACAAGAACACAACAACAAAAACATATATACATCATTATCCAGCCTTATATACACCATAAAATACTAGAAAACAGCACAACACACCCCAATCTCTTCATACACAAAACGACCACCGTAGTAGTGTCAAACGATTCAAAAATGTTACGACGAACGACCAGACCACCACCCTTCTTTTATGTGGTGTTTCTCCACACCCTTCCTCCTCCAATACTCCACAAAACATTAGTAAAACATGCAGCCCAAAAGCAACACAAAACAGTCCACTACAAGTGAATAACTCGAACTCACAGCTTCCAATCACCGTCCCGTGAGTTCTTACAAGTATAGAACGATTTACCATGATTTTACAGCAGAAAAAATGGATGAAAGACATCATTAAACTTACCTTATTTGTTGGATATCTCAGCTCCTATCTTGATTCTTCAAACTCTAGGTTTTTCTCAAACTAGAACTTGAAAAGAAGAGAAAATTATTTAGGTTTTATCTTGAATTTTTGGGAGGATTTTGCTTGTGTGTACATCTGATTTTTTTAATGTATTATGAGTGTAATATCTGAAGGAAATCAGACCTTAAAAGGGCTCTTGGGACGACCTTGGAGCTTTTAATTGAGTCCTCTCATTTTGGAAAGTAGGTGATGCACCTACTTGTCACCTACCAGTCTGCGCAGTCTTGCGAAAACGTGAATATCTCTCTATTCCAATTCCGTATCAATGAACGGTTTACTTCATTGAAAACTATACTCATAGATATTCAATTTTATGTGTGGAACACCCCATAACTCTAAGTATATTGCGATAAAATCGCAGTTACATTTGACCCAAATTTTCAGTAAAACTTATGAACATAACTTGTGATGACTTTCATCGAATTTTGTTCTACAACTAGCTTGACTTCAAAACATAACACACGACTATCATACGACTGATATGAATCATAACATAATCTCCTTATCATGTTAATCACCCTAGTCTCACCCCAAAACTACATGTTATAGATTCCCAACTTGACGACTTTCGACGGAACATTGTTTTCTTCAAATCCTTTATCTTCTGAACCTTCCAACCCTCTTTGTACTTGTTGTTCATGATCTTCAATATTTGTCACCTCAGAGGTAATATGATCAACTTACTTTATATACTTACAAAGATGATCTCATTTCTAAGCTTACATCAATTGACTTACGACGTACTTCTACGTACGAAAACATGGGGTGTAACATCATTCCCCCCTTTGGAACATTCATCCTCGAATGTTGACTGATGTACTTATCAGCCTCATAACCTATAGCTCTTACGAATACTTCACTACTGCCATTTCCATTTAGGCAACTGTTCTGTGAATAAATCCAAAGGTCAGGGCATTCCCTCCTTTAGGCCTATTTCTCACACCACAACTTGTGGTCGGAATTATTCCGATCTCATAATTATTTCTACCTTCTGTCATACATCCCGTACGACTATGTCCTTGTACGGGCGCCTATGAAACTCTTCTCTCATTTTTCCTCCAGCTTTTAGCTAATCTCTAGGCCCACTTTGTGAATATATAGAGAATTATGACAATTTGTCTCTCTAGGCATTTGTAGGTGTACTGAAGTCCTTCGCGCGGTACTTTGTCGAACTTACGACTATTGCTATGTTTTTTTTCATAGCCTCAGTTACCTATCCTTATGGATTTACTGCATCTAGGTAGGTCATATTATACCATAACACTTACTTCAGTTTTTTATTACTGAGGTTTGCTACCCAACTCTAGGTTACTCTCTCGTAGCTTAACCTATATGTATAAATGTAAGTCCTTTAATACTTCTTCATTATTGTTCATCTTAAGAATGACAACCTAATCTCCTCTCATAATTTTTAACTTTTATACATCCATCGTTGATTCAACTTAATGTTTATCTTAATCTACCACTCATAACTTGAAATCATTTACGTAATACACTTTCACTAGGGCTCACGTCTCCTCGGAGAACATCTTAAGTGATTTGCTTGATCCGCTTAAGGGCAATACTATACTTCAATAACCGTATTTCATAGCATCCCAACATGATTCATCTTATGGGGGTATTCTAATTATGTGCAATTCATGAAATCTATTCTCTTCTAAATTCTCCTAGTCATAAACTCCTCTGAGTTCACTCATGCTATACTGAGCTTTGTATAACTTATGGAAACCATCAGCTCTCTTGTTGTGATGGGTTTAATCCCGAGGACTTACCTATTCTCGTCTCCTTCTCACTCACCTTTTCTTATCCTTACTCCTGTCCACCTATAACCTTGTTGCTCTACCATACTTTAGCTCGCGACTTACACATATCTATTTATGGTACTCACAACCTTCCTTTCACTTTCTAGAACCACATTTCCTTATGTTATTCTCGAACCTCAAGCAAAACATCACGCTATCTCTATCTCTTTTGTACTCTCTTAACTATACCTCTCAGTACCTGGAAACCATAGGGTGGGTGATATTCTAGTAATGACACAACTATCATTTATGGATACTGAATCATGATGTTTCTAGCCCTCTATCTTAAGTCTGGACTATTACCAAGCTTTTGCACTTGATTATCTCGTACCTTCGTCACCTTTACCTTACTTACCTTTAGATCTCGCATTATATATTCTGTCTCTTTCATAACCTCCCTTCCACATAGGTGAAATTTACATCAACAACTTAAAGCTCTACTATAATACTTGCACCTATGGTGTATACACTATCCGGTGGGAGCTCCATACTGACTTCTTATGAGGTTAGTACTCTTCTAACTAGCTTTATCATAATGTCGTTATAGAATATGACTATTGTACTATCTCTCTTGTACATCTGATATTAATGGTGATTCTGCAATGTTATCAATCACGATTTCTATAATTATCTTGGTCTAGTAATCAGACTCCTGATTTACTTAGTTGATGTAATTCTTTAGTTTCCTCTTCTATCTCATCCATTAAGTAGGCTTACGCTATCTTCTGATATGTGGCTCGGGGTATTAGTTATAACATTATCCCCTCGTGGACGTTATGGAACATCCATGATATAACCTTTTAGCAATTCAAGCTTTTGCATGTGACGTGGACTCAATTCTTTCTTTAACTTATACTGGAGTCTCCTATAGTTGTATCGTTGTCAACATATATGATGCATAGATAACACTCTAAAACTTTAATTGTGTTCATAACGTAACTAACTATGGGTCATAGATCGAATAACTCCTTTTGTGCCTTCTCATCTTTTGTTAAAAATAAGCAATTACTTTGCTTGGTCGTTTTGCCTCTTGTTGCATGAATACTTGGCTTATCTTAGTGCCCACTTTTATAGGAATTTTGTGCAACTCATATGATCTCGAATATTACTTTGGATTTTACTTCCCGTTCCTTAATCACAATAGGTACCACTTTCTTATAGAGTGCATATGATGTTGTAGTGAGACTGTTGTTACAAGACCATTATTTATTTAGGTCACTATACTTATGTTGAAGCCTTCTTGCTTATTTACTCAGCTAGTCTTTCGTTGCAGCGCTTAGGGAAATCCCTCTGACTTTTGCAAAGCTGCGAGCTTCTTACATTGTATACCCCACAGAATTTCTGATGTTCTTACTCGCCTATCATTATCCTTAGTTACTTACCTCCACGCTCTTGTGCTCGTAGGGTTGCTTCTAATTTGAAATTCATATAGTCTCCCTAGTGGCACTCTCTTTTATTTCCCTAACATTTATACGGTACCTTTTACTACCCCAACTCCTATCTGAATATTTCATAAGAATTACGATGTCGTATTTGCGAGGGTGAATTTCCTGTGCTGCATTTCACTACGTTTATCTTGCATAATCTGGTGATTCATATGGACCTCTTATCTAGCCATAACTAGGCTCTTCCTGAATAAACAACTAACTACTCATCAGTCCATGCTCATATTTATATTCTGCGTAACCTCTCTTGGGTTATCTCTTTTTCTTAACTTACCTCTCGCACTACCTCCTTATGGATCAAGTGTTCATTCGCACTTACTATCAATAACATCCTGGAACCCTTACTGCCACTCCCCAATATCGTTCTTGAATAATAGTCTGGAGTTGTAACATATCTATAGGATTTAAATAAATGCAATATCATTACTTTTACCTTTTTACCGCATTTTTTCTTTACTATTCCATAGTTACTTAAGCAACATAACTCCGACTTACTACCATATCACATTGTCTTCCCCCCTTTAGGGGAGTACTAGCATTTAATGCTATGAAGATTTACCTATATATGGTTTACCTCTTCATCTTTGGCGACTTTTCACGACTTAACTAACTCTTACTCACCTTGCGGTAACCCTTCCCTACTAAGGTTAACTGAATTGCTTATGCACGAGGGTGACACATAGTGTAACTCACACACTTAGTCCCTTAAGCATGACTCTGCTCACATTGCTTGCTTTAGGGAAGCATCTTCCTGAACGACCTTTAAAGGTTATTCTTCCGTTGTTCATTCTATCATTTCTGGAACACGATTTCTGAAATACTTACGATGCCGACTATTATCGAACCCTTTGGTCCCTAAATCATGTTCGATTTTTTTCTTGTTTACTAGCCTATGTTGATTTCTATTACTCTGCGGGGGTCTAACTTAGCCTTCTAGTAATTACTTTGGAGTCGCCAACTCATTTTCTCGAAATAAGGATATGACTTTATGGCTTATACTTTTTTTATAGTCTCAAGGCATGTCACCTCTTGTCTTTTCCTTTACTTGACTATAAATTATGTGTAACGACCCAACCGGTCGTTTTATGTTCTAGGACCCTGTGCCCCTAAATGAGACTTCCTGTAGTTTCTTTTACTAATTTATGACTTGTGGGGACGAGTGGTTCGGGATTTGGAAGAGTTTGGAATGGTATAGGAACACTTGGTTCCTTAAGGTGAGCCTTAAAGGCCAAGTTTGACTTCGGTCAAACTTTTTAGAAAACGACCTCGGAATCGAGATTCAACGGTTCCGGTAGGTTTGTATGATGATTTCGGACTTGGGCGTATGTTCGTAACGGGTTTTGGATGACCCGAGAGCATTTCTGCGCCAAATAGTGAAATTAGAGTTTCCTTAAGTTCAAATTGAGGTTTGGAATGTGTTTTTGTGTTATCGAGGTCCAAACGGAATTCCGAGACTGGGAATAGTTTCGTTATGTCATTTATGACTTGCTCGCAAAATTTGGTGTCATTCCGAGTAGTATAGGTAGGTTCGGCGCATTGTTAGCAATTCTAGAACTTGAAGTTCTTAAGTTTGATCCAATAGGTTTTGGGGTGTGATTTTTAGATTTAGCGTTGTTTCGGACGTTTCAAAGGCTCGAGAAAATCCATATTATGATTTAGGACTTGTTGGTATAATTGGACGGGATCTCGGGTGGGCCCAGATGCTGTTCGGGCATCGAGCGAGGCAAAAACCAACAACAAATGACTGTTGGTGCATCAGATCTGGTGCGACCGCACCTGCGGAGGCCTAGCCGCAAGTGCGAGACCGCTTCTGTGGTCCCCTGCCTCAAGGTGCGGCCCAGGTGAGGATGCCAAGTTCTGCAGGTTCGGATCATTTTTCGCAGAAGCGGAGCCGCAGGTGCGAACTCCGCTCCGCAGGTGCGAACCCAGGCCCCCTTTCCCATTTCCGCAGATGCCAGATTTTTCTTGCAGGTGCGGTCCTCGAGCTGCAGGTGTGAAAATCTTGCAGGCAATGAGGTTCTTTTAAAACACGGGACTTAGCCATTTTTCACCATTGTTTTTCCACCATTGGCAATTTTTAGATCATGCAAAGGGGATAAACGACCTAGCTATTGTAAGGTAAGTAATTTCTACCCTAAACTTAGTTTAATACTTTAATTCTTAGGTATATTAACACATTAATTAGTAGAAATCATCGGTTAGAGTAGAAACCTAGATTTTATGAAAAAATGAGAGAATTACCAAAGAATTTGTTATGAAATCATACAAAAACTATGTAATGTTGATCCTTAGGCTATGGGTGAGTGTTTTCTTCAAACATTTCCGGAATCCGAGCATGTGAGCCCGGGGGTGTATTTTGGGATTTTGTGATTTAGGATGAAATAATCACTTAAATATTGTAATTTCATACCTTTGAGTATAGATTGATTTGGCTAGTTTCGAGTCCTTGGGCGACGAATTTGGAGTTTCGGGTGCATTCTTGACCCGGGGAGTAGACTTGACACGAGGTAAGTCTCCTTTCTAACCTCGTAAGAGGGAATTGTCCCTTTAGGCGAAATAAATGATTATGTATTGTTAAGTGCGGGGACTACGTATGTACAATGTGACGAGAGTCCGTGCGTAGTGACTATTCATGTTATGTCCGGGTAGTCAGGTTCACATCATGCCTCATAAATTTCGTAAATTACTATATGCCATGTGATTCCTTCGTATGCAAATTCGTTTCATGAAGTTCTCTTAATATGTGTATTTAGACGAATCATTATTATTTGTGGGAAAAGGGGATTTAAAGAAAGGATGTTACGTGTATATGTGACCGCTTCGCAAAAATATGTATATTTCGCGAGCGGAGTAATTGTTTCCACTACTCTCATGGGAGCGGGTCGTACGCCACGGCAGGTAAATAGATGCATCTATGGTTCGCATCGTTCGACCCTCCGGCAGTGCACATTTACTATTATGTTTTCCCAAACCGTATCCTCTAATTTACTGTGCGCATGCTGCTTGTTGATATTGTTCGTGACTTAAACTGTTAGTTGACTTGAAATGATAGATTTGTCGTTGTGTGTTAGAGTTTCGACTCAAAGCAGGTTTCGTAACATGCTAGATATTTACTGTTCTATTTTTCATGTGTACTTGTTGCTCTCTTTAAGTTATATACATAATTACACTGTTTGGACCCTAGTAAGTGTCAAGTTGACCTCTCGTCACTACTTCTTCGAGGTTAGACTGGATACTTACTGGGTACATATTATTTTATGTACTCATGCTACACTCTGTACTTAATTGTACAGGTTCTGAGGCAGGTGCATCTGGGTATCAGTCCGGAGCTCGTCCCTGACTTATACGTGATTAGGACTTCTCGGTGAGCTGCTTTCCCTGGCGATCTCTAGCATCACCTTGGAGTTTTCTTTCTTTTGTTATGTCTTTTTATATTTCCTCAGACAGTAGGACAGACTTGTATTCTTTTGGATTCTTACTCTACTAGACGCATGTAAACTTGTGACACTAGTTCCTGGCACACACGTATTAGACTTTATATTTTGGGCTGTGAATATAAATTATTAATTTTATGGCTATTTCTGTTTAAAAATGGACTAAGTTGTCTGTTTTACTTAATGTCTTAAATCTGAATTTAGTAAGTGACAATAATATTTTTGGTAAATTAAATGAAACTCACTAGTAAATTGATGTTGGCTTGCCTAACTACCGTGTTGGGCGCCATCGCGACCTGATTTAGGGTTTGGGTCGTGACAACATGGTATCAGAGCTCTAGGTTCACGTAGGTCTCACAAGTTACGGGCAAACCCAATAGAGTCTTGTGGATCGGTACAGAGACGTATGTATTTATCTTCGGGAGGCTATAGGGTGTTAGGAAATCTCTCTTTATTCATCTTCTATCATGCAGTTGATGGTATACTAAATCTCACTCTTCTATTCTCCCACAGATGGTGAGGAAGCGCACATCCGATGTTCCAAACCCGAGAGGGGCTGCTACCCCATTCATCCGAGGTCGTGGCAGAGGTCAGGGGAGGGCACCGTCCTGAGGTAAGGGACGAGGGCATCCCAAAGCTATTCCAATTGCACCCTCAGCAGATCCAGTAGCGGATCCCCTTACTGAGGAGCAAGGTGAGGTGACCGCAGTAGACCTGCCCCATTAGACTTTATGACGGCGCCCGGATTCCAGGAGGTCATGGGCCGTATGATGCGGTTCATGGACACCATGACCCAGGCTGGTTTATTTCCAGCGGATCCTGCCACATCTCAGGAAAGACGGGGAGCACAGACCCCTACTGCCTAGGCCACAGGTCATGCAGCAACAGTATATCAGACCCCGGGTACATTGCCCGTGGACGGGGCCCGGTCGGTAGCAGCAGCACCTGAGCCCAGACCAGCTGTGGACAGTGATCCACAGAAGTTATTAGACAGATGGGCCAGATTGCACCCTCCTGTCTTCGGAGGCGAGCGTGGAGAGGACGCCCAGGACTTTATTGACAGGTGCAGGGATAGACTGCATAACATGAGGATACTGGAGTCCCATGGAGTTGATTTCACTACCTTCCAGTTAGAGGGCAGGGCCCGCAGGTGGTGGCAGTCCTATATTCTTGGCAGACCGGCGGATTCTCCTCCCCTCACTTGGGAGCAGTTCACTCAGTTGTTCCTGGACAGATATATTCCACCCTCTGAGAGGGAAGAGCTACCGTATCAGTTTGAGCAGCTGGAGTAGGGTCAGATGTCCGTGACTGACTACGAGGCTAGGTTTTCTGAGATGTCTCGTCATGCCCTCATGATACTTCCTACTGATGCTGAGAGAGTGCGGAGGTTTGTAGCTGGGTTGCACTCAGGTATTAGGGACAACATGGCCCGAGAGGTGGAGATGGGGACTCCTTATCAGCTTGTGGTTGAGATTGCTCGCCGAATTGAGGGTTATCGATCGAGGGGCAGAGAGCAGAGTCAGCAGGATAAGAGAGCTAGATTTTTGGGAGATTTCAAAGGTGCTCCAGCCAGGGGCAGAGGTCAGTTCGGTAGGGGCCAGCCTAGCAGGCCTCCATATTCAGCACCACCACCACCTCCACGAGGTGTCCCAGCGAGGCCTCACTTCAGCATTATGCTGGAGAGTTCTTATCGCCCATCAGCCATTCAGGGTTCCTCCGGCGGGTATTCTTGTCATCATGGGTCTTCCAGTCCTTATTTTAGTGCGATGTCAGAGAGTCCTTATCGCCCTCCAACTATTTTGGGTTCTTCTTCAGGGCAGCAGGACATGTTACCAGGAGGTTGTTTTGAGTGTGGGGATCCAGGCCATATGAAGAGGTAGTGTCCCAGGCTTCGGGGCAAGGCAGTGCAGCAGGGTCACCAGCCTATGAGGTTAGCACCAGCGGTTCGGCCACCCAGAGGTGGAGGGCAGGTTGGTAGGGGCCGTCCCAGAGGGTGAGGTCAAGCAGGGGGAGACCAGTCAGCACCTATTTATTCCGGCGGAGGTCAGTCTTCCGGCGCTCCAGTCAGATTCTATTTATTTCGCCAGTTCAGATGCAGTGGCCTCAGATGCCGTGATCACAGGTATTATTTTAGTATGCGGTAAAGATGCATCGGTATTATTTGATCCAGGTTCCACTTATTCAGATGTGTCAGCCTTATTTGCTCGTTCTTTGGATATTCCTCGTGAGTCCTTGGGTACTCCTGTTTATGTGTCCACTCTTGTGGGCGATTCTGTGGTTGTTGACTGAATTTATCGGTCCTGTGTGGTTACATTCTGTGGGTTTGACACCAGAGCGGACCTCCTGTTGCTTGATATGGTTGATTTTGAGGTCATCCTGGGCGTGGATTGGCTATCTCCTTATCATACTATTCTAGATTTCCATGCCAAGACTGTTACTCTAGCCATGCCCGAGTTGCCAAGATTGGAGTGGAGAGGTTCCTCAGTTAGTGCAACTAGTCGGGTTATTTCCTTCTTGAAGGCTCGACATATGGTCGAGAAGGGTTGTTTGGCTTATCTTTCTTATGCAGCTAATGGATTCTATGAATTATATAAAGCACAGTATAGCCTAAATGAGCTAAAAAGAGTCTAAGATTAGTAGCATTTAGAAGAAATGGAACGTTGACCTGGTAATAAAATGAGGGTGTAAGTGTGATAGATAAAGGATGACGTTTGGTCCTTCGTTTGAATAATGATTTGAAGAGGAAAAAAAAGAAAAGGAGAAAAGATTTCGCGAACGGCACGAGATTAGGATACCCCCCATAAGGTGAATCATACTGAGACACTACGAAATGCGATTATGGAGATTACTTCAAATATTACTCAATGCAACGTAAGCCCTAGCAGCAATGTATTATGTAAGAAGTTTCAAGTCTTCAAGTGGAGGATTGTAGATCAACATTGAGGTGAATAAACAATGGACAGATAAAAGTTCAACAGTATGAGATGAGATTAGACCATAAGTCTTAAGGATAAGCAACGAGAGTAACCTGGAGTTGGTTGCAGACCTTTGTAACAATAAATTGAAGTAAGAATTATGGTATACTATGACCTACGTAGATGCAGTAAAGGCATACGAATGGATAACCAGGTCTATGAATTAAGATATAGCCACATTCGCAAGTTATACAAAGTGTCGAGTGAAGAACTTCAGTACACCTATAGATGCCTAGAGAGGCATCCTATTAAGCCTTATATATGTTTACAAAGTAAGTCCTAGAGAATGACTAAAAGCTAGAGGAAAAAGGAGGTAAGTCGCATAGGCACACTTACAAGGTCAGTATCGTGGAGGCTACATGATAGAAGGTAGCAACAGTTACGAGATTGGAAGGAATTCGATCACAAGTCATGCCGCGAGAAAGAGGCCTAAATGGAAAGGAGAGTATTAAGGTATTCACAAGAGCTATAAGTTATGAAAATGATAAAAGCATCAGTTAACATTCGAGGAGGAATGTCCCAAAGAAGGGAATGATGTTACACCCCGCATTATTACGTCGATATTACATATCGCAGTATTATATTACGATGATGTGATGCCTTGCAGTATTATATTACGATGATGTTACACTTCGCAGTATTAAATTACGGCGATGTTGCACCCTGTTGTATTGTACGTTGAATTTGTCGTAAGGTAATTGACATCAGTCAAAGGAAAAGATTATTTGGAGATTATAAGTGTTATGCTATTTCAAAGAAGTGATAAGTAAATTCGTGAAGGTGAGAGGAAAAGCAAGTCAAAGAAAATGAATTTTCGTCCAAGTTTGGCATGTTGGGATAAAATACGGCCCGAGCTAAAATACTCGATATTTATGGACTAGTGCGATACGAAGTACCACATGGAAATTGTAGTAAGGTGTATAAGGTATGTGAAAAGTAGTATTTTAAGTAAGGGGGAATAATTATTAATTATGCGGGTAATTGATTAATTACCGGGTAGCGGGATATTACCTAATTAAATTAATTAAAAAACTTTAGATAAAAATGGAAGGGTAACGTGGCAGCAAGCCACTCTTTAACTATATGACTATTGATCAATCTTTAATAGGTGGCAACTAATGTGTTAGTACACATTTATTTCATTACACATATTTTTCATATCAAATACTATAAAGCTACAATCAGAAGATACAAAAGGACGTTAGCCATTTCTTATAGGCATTGAATAAACCTCATTCTCTAAACACTTAAATCAAACTACTACATTGACAATGTTAGGACAAAAGACATTCTGCCAAGGATTCCAAAAGTATGGAATTCACATAAATTCCTTACAAGTATTAGACCTACGCGATTTTGCTTCAGCAATTGTTTTATCCGAAACTATACTGCGTAATAGCAATGGGATTTCGCGATTCTAAGGGGAGTACGGTGCAACTTTCGCAAGAATATCATACGAATTTTTCCCTACCCCAGGTATGTTAAGGCCATCCCTTCTTTCTTTTTGGCATGATCCAAATTATATGGAAGAAACGAGAAAACTCACGGTTTTCATAAATTACTCTATTCATAGAAATACTAGGGGTGTCTATATTCTTGATTCCCTATGTGAATTGTTATTATCTTTTGTTTATGGGTCTCGAAAATACGTATGTTGGTAAAGTTTATTTCATGATATTAATCAGAGGCATAATGGCCTTGTGACGTACCGAGAGATTTTATTAATTTATTCCATACGCATTTCATGCATTTATACATGTACATTGACCGTGACTCAGACGGCATTATATACGCGTATATATGTATATATATATATATATATATATGTATATAGGATATGGGAAAGGTTATGGCGTTATATACGCACCACCACCTGATCAGCTGGTATACGTTGATGATTTGCCCGCAGTGACCGAGATGATATGATGGGATGCCCTCAGAGGCTGATGATGTTATGAAACATGTACCTATGCACGACATGACATTCATACGCATATGCATGACACTATAAGTATTTCATGATTTACAAAGTTTTCTAGACTTACAAGTTGAGTCATTTACTCTATATTTCTTCCATGTCAGTTATGTACTTATCTATGTACCTTACATACTCAGTTCATTATTCGTACTGACGTCCTTTTTGCCTGGGGATGCTGCGTTTCATGCCCGCAGGTCCCGATAGACAGGTCAAGTGCCCTCCAAGTAGGCTATCAGCTCAGCGGAAGATATTGGTGCACTCCATTTGCTTCGGAGTTGCTTGTTTAGTTAGTATGATTTAGACGTGTATCGTTTGGTATGGAGGGACCCTATCCCGACCTGTATGACATTTATGTACTCTTAGAGGCTTGTACACATATGTCGTGTATGTGAAAGATTGTACGGCCTTGTCGGCCTATATTTTGAGTTTATAAATGATCATGTTGGCCGATTAGGTTCGTATGTCACGTGTATATGATGATGTAATAAGAAAGATATGTTACGTTGGTACTCGGTTGAGTAAGGTACCGGGTGTCCATCAGTTTGGGTCGTGACACAGACAGTGCGGCTGGACCTGGTGGCTTCAATGGTAGATTTTACCAATCATGCTGGCATAATATTTATGATGATGTTTGTGATATATTTAAAGAATTATTTCTTGGTCGTAGCCTAACAAAGTTTTTCACTCATACTTGCTTGGTTCTATTCCTCAAAGTGCAGGCTTCTGCCTCCTTTTCCCAGCTGAGACCTATAAGTTTGAGTAACTTCTCAAACAAGATTATCTCCAAGATAATATCCAACAGAATAACTTATTTTCTCTCTAGACTGATATCTAAGAACCAGACTGGTTTCATTAAGGGAAGACTCCAATAATCTTTTGACTCAAGAGATAGTTCAAGATATTAAGAAAAATAATAAACGGGGTAATATGGTGATAAAAGCATACATGGCTAAAGCTTATGACGAAGTGTCTTGAAACTTCCTCAGTGTTTTGCTTTAAAAAATAGGCTTTGTTGGTTAGTTTATTAAAATGGTTCAGAGAACAATTACCAATGTCTGGTAATCATTGTTAATTAATCGTATTAGATATGACTTCTTCTCATTTTTTAGAGGTTTAAAGAAAGGAGATCAATTGTCTCCTAGTCTGTTGATTGTTGTTGTTGAGGCACTATCCAAAGCTCTTAATCATCTTCAGAACAAGGAAAAGTACAATGGTTTCTCAATGAATAGTAGAGGTCTTAAAATCAGTCATCTAGCATATGCATATGACCTGGTTATCTTTACTTTTGGTATCAAATATAGCATCAAACAAGTGGTGAAGGTCCTAAATCAATATGAGAAAACCTCTGGTCAGGAGATTAACAAAGGAAAAAGTTTCTACTTAACCTCTAATCATATCTCGGAACAGAGGAAGAATAAGTTGAGCAAGATCACAGGTTATAAATATCAATCTTTTCCTTTTACTTACTTGGTTTGTCCTATTTATTCTGGTAGGAAAAAGATTTTTTATTTTGCCGATACAGACAAGAAGGTTACGAATCAATGGCTGGCAGGGACAACTTTTGTCTTTAGGTGGCAGGGTTGTCTTGACCAAGAATGTGTTACAATCGCATGTCATACTATCACGACCCAATTTTTCCTCTGTTGGGTATCGTGATGGCACCTAGTCTTATTAATAACAACAATCTCGATATAGAAATCTTTACAGAATTTACATTTTCCCCAAAACCGGTAATACAAGTCATAAGCTCTACAGAGTTTACTACAACTTCTAAATACAATTGTTTGGAAATGAGTAAGAACAGTTGAATAAAAGTAGGAAGGTGACTCTGTAGCCCGCGAACGTAGCAGCAGGTTTACCTTGAGTCTCCTCGGCAATGATCCGCACAGCTACTAACAATAAATACCTGGATTTGCACAAAAATATGCAAAAGTGTAGTATGAGCACACCACAGCAGTGCCTAGTAAGTATCAAGACTAACCTCAGTGATGTAGTGACGAGGACTAGTCAAGACACCCACTGGTCTAATAAACTAAACATGCGTAAGTATAGAAATAGAACACCATAATAATACACATGAGGGTGGACAGAAACATAGCCAAAATCCGAAAATCACAATACGGTAAGGACAAATAATAACTCAGCGCTGCAATAGTTCCCACATCAGGCCTTAGCCAACAATTACACTAAATTAGTCAAAATCTTCAAGTGTAAACTTTCACCCGTAAGTTTTGTATTGGAAGCTTTAAAAATATAGTCCTTTCAAATAGGATATTCGTTTCAAATATACTTCTCTCAAATATAAACTTTTCAAATAGATATCCTTCAAACGTAGTTCTTTCAAAATGAATGCTTTTCAAATATACTTTTCAAATAATATCTTTCAAACATATTTTCTTCGAGATAAATGATTTTCAAATATGTATATTTTTCAAGTAAATATCCTTCGAGTATAAGTCACCCTGTGACACCTAAGCATATAGTACTAACAAATCTGAACACAGATGTCACGACCCGAATTTCCCACTGTCGGGACCGTGATGGCGCCTAACATTGAACCCGCCAGGCAAGCTAACAGGTGATATACAAATATGCGGAAATAAAAGTGCGAAATAAAACAAAGTCTAACAACTTGTTTAAACACTATTGTGAAACCCATAATAACTCCTCCCAGAATTGGTGTCACAATTTCACGGATTGTTTATGAATAATACAAATAGAGGTCTGAATGAAACATAGTACATCAAGTCTCAGAAATACATAACGACATGAAGAAATAGGATAGAAGGTGACACCAAGGCCTGCGAACGCCTGCAGGACTACCTCGGGGTCTCCACTAGACTGAAGGCAGCAACCTCGATCTAGGGTCTGTAGGGTCCAGTACTGGGATCTGCACACAAAAATTATGCATAGTGTAGCATCAGTACAACCGACCCCATGTACTGAGTAAGTGTCGAGCCTAACCTCGGCGAAGTAGTGACGAGGCTAGGACACGAAAACCAAATAAACTTGTGCAGTTTAACAATGTACGGAGACAATGATAATAACAAGAAATAAGCAACTAAGCATAAAGGAAAGGGGCATGCTAAGGGGAGGAAATGTAAAATAATGGAAATAACAAAGTAAAGCAATAAATCAAATATCATCCTAAAATCAGAAAATAGTAACAGAACAGAAAACAAGTGTACGGCATCACCCTTCGTGTTTTTACTCTCATCATCACCAAATAATAAATAGAAATGCACGGAATCACCCTTCGTGTTTTTACTCTCATCCTTACAATAAATCAATAGAAATGGCACGGCATCACCATTCGTTCTTTTAATTTCATAATATGGAACGGCATCACCCTTCATCCTTTTACACTCTCTCACAATATCATACATGGCATCACCCTTCATGCTTTACACTCTTCCTCATCCAAACAAATCAATAACAGCAATCCGGCAAGGAAAATCAACAATACAAACAACAATAATAAAGCCATAACATCCGGCAAGGGAGCCAACAGTAGAATCAATACCATCCTGGCAAGAAAAACAGCTATAACCAATCTCACTTAGTACATAACTTCACATAAAAATTCTCAACTTGAACCAATACTCAAAAATGATTATCAAGGAATTTCCACCAACATGGATAACTATAAAGTGAAACTCAAGTAATGCTTAACGAAAGTTCACATAAATCATAATATTCGACTCACGGGCATGCTTGACACCAACGTATAGGTACTCGTCACCTCACCTATATGTTGAACATGATACTAACACATAGCAAATAGGACACAACACCTATTCCTTCAAGCTAAGGTTAATCCAAACACTTACCTTGAATTCCACGGTAAAACTCAAGCCTTAATTACCGTTTTCCCTTTAGAACTCGCCTCCAATTCAATTGTATCTAGAGCCCATTTGGCTTAGCTGATTCAGAGTAGCTGATAAGCATTAAAAGTACTTTTAAGTGTTGAAGCTGAATTAAAAAATAAGTAGTTACGTGTTTGGATAAAAGTGTTGAAATTAATAATAAGCAGCTGAAATTGTTTGATCAAAAAGTGCTGATAAGCTCGTTTTATGTTAAAATGACTTAAATGACCTAATAATAATTTACACTACTAGAAGGGGTGGAGTATAAATTAACAAAAATCAAGAAAAAAACCTTAAGTAATGCACACAGTGTTTGTAAAGAAGAAACAAGCACTTAATATATATTGAAGAATTGGGATAGAGTAAAACTATACGAAGAGGAAAACATACCACTTCTTTTATTTGAGATAATACTATGATTAGAGAGGCGTATGTTAATCAAAGTTAGCTAATGTGCGCATCCAATGGCACGGAAGAAGAAGGAAGTTCCGTCGCCGGTGGTAGATACCACTCAATCCTCGACCAAAGATGAATCACTGAGAGTTGTAACACCAGAAACGGGAGTTCCAAAGAGTTTAGCCCCAATTCAGATAGGGCAATGGATGATGGGTATGGGAAGTGCTCCAAAAATACTGCAAGCGTTGAACAGATCAGAGGCAGCAGTGCAGGAATCAAGGGAGGAGGTGAGCCAGCAACCTGAAGCACATAATGCGGCAAGAAAATTAACTTTTTCTACCAATTCGAGTGTTGTCAAACCAATAATGGCGGATATAGTGAAAGCTAATCGAGCTCAACAATTAGGGCAAGAACTTAATTACTTCCCTCCGACAATGAAAAATGGAAACAAAATTGTTAAGCTAAGTGCAAGTGCAATTGAATTGCAAAATCAGAAATGGAGGTCAGCCCTAATTGGCTATGTAATAGGGGGTAATCCTACATTTAAAGAGATGATGAGGTTTGCTTATGGGGTATGGAATAATGTTGCAACTCCACAGGTCTACTTACATGATGAAGGATACTTCATCTTCAGATTTGAAGATGAAGAGGAGAAACTGAAGATTTTTCAAAACGGACCTTATACCTATAATAACAGACCTATGATTTTGAAACAATGGGAACCAAACTTTATACTAGCTGAAGAACCTCTGAATGCAGTGCCAATATGGGTAGTGTTTCCTAATTTACCTATCCAGTATTGGGCAACAGAGAATTTGGGGCGTATAGCTAGTTGCTTGGGTAAACCAATTTGTACTGACAAGTTAACAGCAAATGAAGAAAGAATATCATATGCCAGAGTACTTATTGAAATGGATGTAGCACAGACTCTCCCATATTCAATCACTCTAGAGGAACCTGATGGTAGACACTATGAACAAGTGATTGAGTATGAATGGAAACCAGATTTTTGTCAGGAATGTATGCAAGTTGGAAGACATACAGCAGATTGCAAGGATAAGAACAGAGCAGGAGAAATTCGATAGATACCAAGGAGACAAAAGAAGAAGACTAAGAAGCAATGGATGGTTAAAACTAACATAGTCTCAGCAGCTGAAATTGAGACTAAAGCTTCTGATAAACCAAGTGAAATACTCGAGCAAGAAGTAATGGATACAGAGGAAAGACAAACTGATAAAAGTAGAAACAAGCAGATAATGTTAGAAGGAAAGAGCAGCAGGCCAAAAACACTGACAGAAACTGAAAATGTGGAGCAGTTCTTCAGAAAAACAGATTCAGTGCCTTGAGAATACAGCATGAAAAGCTAATGCCAATAAGGCAGAGGGGGATACAAGGAAAAATGATCCTCCATGATCATTTGCTCTTGGAATATAAGAGGGCTGAATAAGCCCTATAAGCAAAAGGAATTGAAATCCTTTTTGCTTAAGAATAAAGTAGTACTACTGGGATGTTTAGAAACAAAAGTAAAGAAGAAAAGAGAAGAAAAAATAAAGAGGAAACTGGGAGTAGAATGGAAGGTTCATGCTGATTACATGGTCAGTAATAGAGGCAGAATGTGGCTTTGTTGGAAACCTAATAAGGTTTCAGTGAATATTCTGGTATCTCATATGAAATTGGTTCATTGTCAAGTTGAAGACAAGGAGTCACAATTTGCTTGTGAGATAACATTTGTCTATGGGCTGAATACACAATAGGAAAGACAAGAGTTATGGAGAATGTTAAAGCAAATCAACAATACAGTTACAGTACCTTGGATGGTGTTAGGCGATTTCAATGCAATTCTTTCAGTACATGATAGAATTAACGGGCTGCCAGTTAAACTATCAGAAGTGGAGGACTTTAAAAACTACATACAAGATATTGGACTGGGCCAACTAAGCAGGAAAGGATGTACTTACTCATAGTGTAATAAGAGAGAGGCCAATGAAAGAATATAAAGCTTGATAGACTAGGTTTTTAGGAATGACTTATGGTTTATGAAGTACAATCTGGAAGCATACTATCATACTCTGGAATGCTCAGATCACTCCCCCATTATAGTCAGAACAGAAGCGGCCAAACAGAAGTTACAAAGACCCTTCAGATTAGTCAATGTACTACTATCCCAAGAGAACTTTAAAGCAACAGTACATAAAATATGGGAGCAGCAAGTGAATGGTTATACTATGTACTCTATCTGGAGGAAATTGAAGCTTATAAAAATAGAGACAAGTCAGATGAACAAAGAAATGTCAATGTTGGAGAGGAAGATCCAGGTATTGGAAGAAGAATTAAAACAAGTGCAACTAAATCTAAATGCAGATTTGTTCAATGAACAACTGATAACAACTGAAAGAGGGATTCTGTTGCAACTTGAAAAATGGGCAACAATACATGAGCAAGTGTTGCGGCAGAAGTCAAGAGCAACATGGCTTGCATATGGGGATTCAAACTCTAGATTCTTTCATGCAGCATTGAAGGCAAGACAAGAAAGGAACAGAATAACATCAATTTGCACAGAAGGAGGCATCCAACTACATGAACCTGTTCTGATTCAAAGAGAGTTTATAAGTTTCTTTCAGAAGTTGTTGGGCACTAATGAAGGAGAGACAACTTGCTTAGATCCAACAATAGCAAGAGATGGACCATATATCACTACTGAGCAAAAGTTACTTATTATTCAAGAAGTGACAGAAATAGAGATAATTCAGGCACTGAAGGAGCTACCAGCTGAAAAGGCCCCAGGTATTGATGGTTTTCTAGCAGAATTCTTTAAGGAATACTGGCAATTGATAGGACAGGATGTGATAAAGGCAATAACACAATTTTTTCAAACTGGAAAGTTATTGAAGGAGATCAATTGTACTACTGTAACATTAGTGCTTAAGGTCAAAAAACCCACATTTGTGAAGGAATTCAGGCCTATAGCATGTTGTTCAACTCTATATAAACTGATTGCTAAAGTTATTACTACTAGATTTAAACTAGTAGTTGACTATTTAGTGGGACCTTCACAATCAGCTTTTATTGAGGGGAAAAATATCCTTGATAATGTGATTGTGGCACATGAACTGGTGAAGGGGTATAAACAAAAGGGAGTATCTCCTAGATGTCTAGTGAAGGTAGACATTAGGAAAGCATATGACACAGTGAATTGGGATTTTCTTAGGATGGTTTTGCTAGAGTTTGGGATGCCTATGAAATTTGTAAATTGGATTATGGAGTGTGTCAGTACAGTGAGTTACTCATTGTTATTCAATGGAGGACTTACTCCCAGATTTCAAGCAAAGAGAGGTTTAAGACAGGGAGATCCTATGTCTCCCTATTTGTTTGTCTTAGTGATGGAGTATCTGAATAGATCACTAAAACAACTGAGGCATATTCCAGATTTTAATTATCATCCAAGATGCAACAAGATGGAGATAGTTCATATATGTTTTGTTGATGACCTCATTATGTGTTGTAGAGTTGATGTAATATCAGTAAAGTTGATGATGCAACAATTTAATCATTTCTCAGAAGTATCAGGATTGAAGGCCAATTTGGAGAAAAGTTCTTTATATGTGGCAGGGGTTAACAATAAATTGAAGAATCGGATATTAGAGGAAATGCAGTTCTCAGAGGGGGAGATACCATTCAGATATTTGGGAGTTCCTCTATCATCAAAAAAGATAACAGTGCAACAATGTCTACCACTAGTTGAAAGAATGACAGCAAGAATTAGATGTTGGACTACAAAACCCTTAGCATATAGTGGAAGAGTCCAACTTATAAAGAGTGTTTTATTTGAGATGCAAACCTATTGGGCACAAGTGTTCTTAATACCTAAGAAGGTCATTCAGCTTATGACAAAGATATGCAGAATTTTCTTATGGACAGGCAGTCATGAGAATTCAAGAAGAGCACTGGTAGCATGGGAAACATTGTGTAGGCCATATTCAGCAGGGGCCTTAATCTTATAGAATTTCATACTTGGAACAAAGCAGCACTAAGAAAGTTGCTATGGGATGTAACAATGAAGAAGGACTCCCTCTGGATAAAATGGATCCATATGCTCTATATTGAAGGGAAAGACATACAACAAATGACAACATCAATTAGAGCTTGCTGGATAATCATGAAAATACTATATGCAAAGAAATGGTTTGCAAACAAGGAATTACCTAGGGCTTTACAAGAATGTTGCAGTACAGGCAAGTTCAGAATCAAGATAGCATATAAAAACCTTCTACCACAGTATCAGAAGATAGAATGGAGAGGGATTATCTTGGGTTCAAAGACTGTCCCAAAGCATAAGTTCATTTTGTGGCTACTACTTATGGGAAGACTATCTACTATGGATAGGCTAAGGAAATGGGGTATTAATATTCAGACAGAGTGTGTGCAGTGTAACACAGGAGCTGAAGAAACCTTGCAACATTTATACTTTCATTGAAGCTACTCAGCCTCCATCTGGAACTCAATACTTCAATGGCTAGGAGAAACGAGGAAGGCTAGTAACTGGGAAGAAGAAACAGCATGGATTTGCAGAAAGACAAAGAATAATAGACTGCACAGATTCTACAATTCGTGTTTGCTGCTACTGTCTATCATGTGTGGAGTGAAAGAAACATGAGAAGATTTCAAGACAAAAATAGAGAAGGTCATCTGATTCTTAAAGAAATTGCAGTTCAGTTGCATACGAAAGGATTACAAATAAGTAAATGGCATAGAATCCTAGAGTCATTAAATAGTTATCCTAAGTAGAGATAGTGAGTATTGGAAAGCTTTTTGTATATCTCTACATAGATAGGAAGAATTGGGAGACTAGTTATAGAGTCCAAATGTAACTAGTGGTTGTAAATAGCTTTACTTGGTTGAAATAAAAAAATTAATTTTGGCCGAAAAAAAAACTATACGAAGAGTTTTGTTTTAAAAACAAGTATTTTAGGGATAGAATAGTAAATATTTTGGTCAAACCTAAAGTGCTTATAAGCTGAAATTTGATAAGTTGGGGGAGACCAACTTATGACTTTTGGCTTATTTTTGGCTTATTTTTGGCTTATAAGCACTTTTAATTTTACCAAATACGTAGATAAGCCAAAAAGTGCTTATAAGTCAGTTTGACCAGCTTATAAGCTTAGCCAAACACCCTCCTAGACATAATTAGCTTAATAATATCAATAAATGCTAAATAATTCAACCACAATACTTAATTATGAGTTTTCTATCATTCTTCCCAAAAGTCAAAAATCGACCCCGAGCCCGCTTGGTCAAAACACGAGGTTCGGACCAAAACCCGATCACCCATTCACCCACGAGCCCAAATATGTAATTAGTTTCAGAATCCGACCCCAAAATGCGGTATAAATTCTAATTTTACAAAAAGCCCTAACTCTACCCAAATCCCCAATTTTCTACCCTTAAAACCCTAGAATTCTTGATGATAATTGATGAAAAACATTAGAAAGTTGAAAGAAATTAGTTACTGGACACTTACCTATGATTTGGGAAGAAAATCTCTTGAGAAAATTGCCCTAAGTCTTCTATTTTTGTGAAGAGTTGAAGGAGAAACGGCTGAAGTTCTAATTGAAAACACTCATTGCCCGACCCTCGCACCTGCGGTGCCTGGGTCGCAGGTGCGGAAAATCCTCCGCTTCTGCGGAACTGGACAGGCCCACTGGGGGCCGCATCTGCGGATGCGCACCTGCGCAGACAATGACCACACCTGTAGATATGGTCGTATCTGCGAGGCTTTCGTTTGCACCTACGGCCCTAGGCTCGCAGGTGCGGGCACACCAGAACTGGTGCACCAGCAGTGATTTCCTAAGTCTAAACACCCTGAAACCTATCTGAAACTCACCCGAGCCCTCGAGACTCAAAACCAAACATGTTCACAACCTTGAAAATATCCTACGGACTTACTTGTGCGATCAAATCGCCAAAATAACATCTTAAACAACGAATTTAGCATAGAAATCAAAGAAAAGACTCAAAAGTTTCAAATTTCACAACTACGGGTTCGAATCACATCAAATGACCTTCGTTTCTTACCAAATTTTACATGCACAACTCAAATATCATATTAAACTTGTACCGGGCTCCGGAACCAAAATACGGGCCCGATACCATCAATTCAAATATAGCCAACTTTCCAAAAACTCTTATATTTTCAGTAAAACAATTTCTTTCAAAAATTGGGACCTCGGAATTCAATTCTGGGCATACGCCCAAGTCCCATATTTTCCTCGGACCCTTCGGGACCGTCAAATTACGGGTCCGGGTCCGTTTACCCAAAATATTGACCGAAGTCAACTTAAATTCAATTTTAAAGGCAAAATTAGCATTTTTCTCAATTTTTCATATAAAATCTTTTCGGATATACGCACGGACTGTGCACGCAAAACGAGGTAAGACAAAAGGAGGTTTTCAAGGCCTCGGAACACAGTTTTTGACTTATTAAAACAAGGGATGACCTTTTGGGTCATCACAACAAATATATCAATAGGTGAAATCTACCAGGATCCCGTCCCGTAGTTTCGAATTTATTATGCATTACAAGAGGATCTCCTAGAATACGTCTGTAGTCCCAAAATAAATATGCAGTGTTGGGGGGATCTCCTGAAATACGTCTGTAGTCTCAATTTAAATATGGAGTGCAGGGGGATCTCCCGGAATACGTCTGTAGTCCCAAATAAATATGCAGTACAGGGGGATCTCCCGGAATACGTCTGTAGTCCCAATTTAAATATGCAGTGCAACCAACAAAGACAACAAGTATAGCGCGGCAGAGAACTCGTACATCACCACAACAAGTACAAAGCAACAACGACAGTAATACAAAGTGATGTTTTAGACTTCAATACTACACAATATTATAAGTTAATTGTGCAGTACCCAATTTTCGAGTGCTGTCTAACAAGAAGAACCTGGTTCTTCTTAGCCTACTACTTACTACTGTTTGCGGAATAATTAAGAAGTAATAGTAAAGACACCGAGATTTTTACGTGGAAAACACCTTGCTCAAAAGGTGAAAAAACCATGACCTACTCCTCAGTAGGATTTACTCATAACTCTTCACTAAACTCTGAGCCAAAAACGGACTTACAAAATAAACTCTTTTGTAATCCTAGGACTAACTCTAATCCTCTTTGTATCAACTAGTCTCTATCTAGTTTCTACATAATTCAAGCTAACTCTAACTTGATCAGTTTGTACCTATTACAATTGCTTCTATGAAAGCTGATAAGATACAATATTTAAACTCCTACTACAATCAACTAGACTCAATATACAAACAATGAAACTGTTCCTTCTAGTTGAATTGTAGCCTTTGTATCGCACAACAATTCTGCTTGCAAAACCTCTGGAACTTTTGCTTCAGAATTTGATTCACTTTTGCACTTGTGCGTCTCTTCTTTCAGCAGTAATACTTTGATTATTTATAGAGTCCGTTTGTTGAGTCCATGATTCAATTCTGATCCAACTCTTCCTTGGTAAACAAGTTTGATTGTGACTCAACTTCCTTCCTCTATTTCTGTCCTAGCTGAAAGCAACTTCTATCTTCTCTTATCAATTTGCAACCTTTTCGTATTAGGAGACATTCTCTTAGTTCTTTGATACTTACCAATCACTAATATCTCCTAGACTTGTACGATTTGTGATCCAGTTGCTTCATTCAGAAGTGTTTGCTATGATGGACCTGGTTCAACTGGACGCCTGTTGTCAATCTTCAAAACCCATTCAGTGACATGGTCCAACACAAAGTACGGCGAGTAAATCAATACAAGAACTTCAAATCATAAAGAAACAGTATAACTCGTTCACAAGGAACAATCACGGTAAAGAATGCCAAGTTTAAAGAGAACAACTTAACCTGGGAAAACAAGACGTAGCAATGAATCCACAATATTCAAGTCAACAATAAGAAGCTAACACAGGTCAAATAATTCCAATTAAGGACAAGTCGACTAAGATATAAGTTATCTAAAATCCTTATGAGGTTGAGCAATTGTGAGAGGTATTCAACAATTCAAATAAGGGTAAGCACCAAAGATAATCGTAACTCCAATTAAGGCTAAACAATTATTGGATGAGATAATATGAATTTCAATTAAATAAGCAGTTTATGAAAAAATATAGCATAACGGTAGAAGAGGTATAACCTTCAGTTAAGTCAATTGGGAGTCAAATAGGCAACACATTGACTCAAAAAGCAAGTAATTCTAATAGAAGCAGGCATAGATGAAACTAGTAATCAGGAACTCGGTCTTAACAAATACAACTTCATACAGAGGGAATATAAGGACCTAAGAACCCTAAAAGTCCAACCTTCTACAAATAAGTCCGAGCACACACTCGTCACCTCACGTCCACGGACTACAATTAACACAAAAGACTCAAATTCTAAGGGGTAATTCCCCCCCTCCCCCACAAGGTTAGGCAAGATACTTACCTCAAAGGCGACAAACAGGTACTCTAAAATGGACTTCTCAAGTGAAAAGGCCTCCGGACGGCTCAAATCCAACTAGAACAACTTCAAAGAACACATAAAACTTATAAGGAATTATTCCGAACACCCATTCCAAAATGAGTTCAACCATACAAAAATTACCAAATTCTGATACCATTTCCTCCCTCAAATCATAAAATTTCATTTTTGGGAATTTCTTCAAAAACCAACATTTTCCCCAACTAAAAACACAATTTAAATGATAAAAACAAAGATTAAATCATGGAATAAATTTAATTCTAAGTGAAGAACACTTACCCAATCGAATTGCTTTAAAAACCCACCAAGAATAACCAAAAATCGAGCTCTACAAGTCAAGATGTAATAAAAACGGCCTAACCCTCGATTTGAAGATTTATATCCTGCCCAGACGTTTAATGAATCGCAATCGCGGAACATCACTTGTGATTGCATAGAAGAAAAAGGAAGGTTGCCCAGGTTGTACTTCGCGAACGCGAAAGAGAAAAGGTGGGAACCTACGCGAACGCGGACAAGGTGATGCGAATGCATATAATAGTGGACTAAGCTTACGCGATCGCATACCCAGTGACACGAACGCGAAGAACAACTTGGGTTCCCAGCAAGGCTAACACTGCGCGATCGCTAACATTTAGAAGTGAACGCGTTGCAAGAGAAATTACATGTTCGCGATCGCGAACCTAACTATGCGAACGTGATGAAGGAAAATATGGCAGGTCGACATTACACTACGCGATCGCAACTGGAACTACGCGATCGTGGAAGGGAACATCAGACACCAGAAACACCAGTTCAAAAATAGGGAAAAATGACCTGAAGCCCATCTGAAACACACCTGAGGTCCCCGAGACCCCGTCTAAACACACAATCAAGTCATATAACCTAACACGGACTCGCTCGAGGTCTCAAATCACATCAAACAACGCCGAAACGACGAATCACACCATAAATCGAACTTATGAACTTTCAAATCTTCAAACTTCCAAACTCGTGTCGAAACCTATCAATTCAAACCGAAATGACACCAAATTTTGCAGACAAGTCCTAATTGACATCCCGGATCTGTTCCAACTCTCGGAATCGCATTTCGACCCCGATATCCCAAAAAGTCAACTGTGGTCAAACTTCTCTATTTCCCAAACTTCAAATTTTCCAACTTCCGCTGAATTGCCTCAAATTACTCTACGAATATCCAAATCCAATTCCGGACGCGTGCCTAAGTCCAAAATCACCATACGGAGCTATTGACATTACCCAAACCTCATTCCGGAGCCGTTTACACAAAAGTCAAAATTCTGGTCAAAATCCACCGCTTAAGCTTCCAAAACTAAAATCCTTCTTCCAATTCTACTCCGGATCATCTGGTAACTGAATCCAACCATGAATGCAGCTCTATATACACAATGTGAAGTTGTTCAAGACCTTACGCCACCAAACGGAGCTTAAATTCTCAAAATGACATGTCGGGTCGTTACATTCTCGCCCTCTTAAAACAAACGTTCGGCCTCGAACGTGCCAAGAATCGCCTCAAAGCCTTCAGTCACTGAATGCGCACTACCAACATACACCCGTGGGTGATTCCACGTCACCCCAATCCTCATAAGCCCGACGACACCATCTCAACTGCAATTTAACCTTTCTACCCAACCGATAAGCCTCATACCTCAAATTTTCACCTTCCATTCATTACCAAAAGACCCGATTCTAAATACATACCCGGCACCATCCTCAATCGGCTGCATTAACTCATGACTACACCACCAGGTACGACCATAGAATATAGCACACCACACATAAGCTCATAATAACACTTCTGATCACAATAGCTGCCCGAAATCAATCCAGCACTGGCAATTAGCCTCATATCTGGAAAAACTCTATTTCCAACCCCCATAATACTGAGAATGATGCAAGAAACACGAGGACCTCAAAATTAGACATCCGAACCACCAAGCCACAATTAACACCACCGGGAACACACCTCGCAAGCTAAAACACAAGAAGCACAGAACGAAAATGGCTGAACATGAAAAGAGAAGCACATAAGGAAACTATCAAACAAGCCCGACATGCACAAACCTCTATCAATACTAACCTACATAACAATATAACAAGTAAAGAATTAAAGCACACGAACAAATCACAAGGATCCCATCCTGATATAACTTTCGTCGGTGTACTCATCCCTGTTCAAACATATCGAAACACAAGAGATCACGAGGGTCTCTCCCTCAACTCTAAATCACATATCGAATATATATCATACCAATATAAATCCTCCACTAACTCTACTCTGCCAATAAATCACAACTCTCACTGAACTCTAACCCCGTAGGGTACCAAATCACGAATTGTAACCAAGAACACTCAGGAAATCACACCAAAACCTGCCATAATGAACAACAAGGACTCACTCCTATTCTCATCACTCTCAATTATGAATAAAGCAATGATAGACACGGGCAACCACTCATAGAATCTCCCTACAGGAGAAAACATGAAAATAGAGTGCAAAGCCTAAAACTCACTCATAAATAAAGCAACAAATAAGGGAACTCCTCCCGACTAGTAGAATTATAATGAAATACAAATGGTGCCCCTCTACAATAGATCAAAACATGCATGTATGATAACATCTGGAAAAACAGCCTCCAGCCTACTATACGAAACACATCAACGGGTCGGGCCTCCCCCTTTTGGGCGCCTGCTACACTCTCAAATACTCCGTTGTGACACACTTGCCCGAAGCCTGGGATAATCTCTCACATGTGGATGATATCTCCACACTTAAAGCAACTTTTCTGCTGACGTGGCTGTGGAAACTATGTAGTACGAGTACTCTGAGACCCATGAGTACCTGAAACCCTGTGCGAAACCGAAAGTGCAAACTGAACTCCCTGGCTCACAAAACTTCGACCATGTCGCACACTGCCTCCAAAATAAGGACCAGTAGATCTCTTCGATCTATGAGGCCTCCTCACCTCCGCGTACTCTCTCTCCTAATATCGTATGTCCTCCCGATCCCACATTCCGTCTAACCGGCGAGCGATACCTACCACCTGCTAAAGCCAAACATGTAACTCCAACTCTGGAGTCATGCTGAACCGAATATCATGTTTGATCCCCCAAATGAATCTACGGACTCGCTTTCTAACCGTAGCGACCAAAGCAGGTGCATGTCTGTCCAAATCACTAAATCTGACGGCATACTCAACTACTGACATAGCGCCCTAACGCAACTGCTCAAACTCCGCGCGCCATGCATCCTAAAGGGACTGAGGTACAAAATTTCTCAAAAACATCTCTGAAAACTGAACCCATGTAAGTGAAGCTTCATCGGCCGGTCTACCTAGCTCATATGCACACATCCACTGATAAGTCACTCCCTTAAGCAGGAACGTAGTAAAAGCAACCCCACTTGTCTCAGCAATATCCATAGTGCAGAGGATGCTATGGCACTCCTCCAGCAACCATGTGCACTCTCTGAAGCCAAACCGCTGAATGTAGGAGAGTTATATCTCTTGAAACATGCAATTCTAAGATGCCCTTCCTCGGGTGTTGCTGCTATGACCATGAGTTGAACTAGAACCACATGTTGTGTCACCATGACACCTGGAACCTGACCAACGTGAATTCGCTGCAGTGGAGTGTGGGCAGTGGGAGTTTAGGCTTCTCTCCCGGTCTGTGAAGTAGCTGGTGCAACCGGAGTCAACCCCGCTTGAGCCAATGTACCAACATGCTTAGGAATTGTGCTAAAGTCTCCTGAAGTCCGGGGTAATAGCAGGCGCCTCTGGTACCTGCCCCCAACTGGAACTACTAGCGGCTCCTCAACTGTTGCATCTAGTAGGTGCCCTAGTTGTGGCACGTGCCCCTCGTCGGCCTCTACCTCTGACCCTAGCGACATCTGTTCCGGGGGTAACATTATCAGGAACCGCAGCTCGTGTCCTCACCATCAGTGAGAGAATGGAACGATAATTTCAAACTTCAATATCAATGAACTCGCACAATAGGAATGAAGGAAGTGAAATTGTCCTAATAGTTCTGTAGCCTCTCGAAGATAAGTACAAACGTCTCTGTACCGATCCGCAAGACTCTACTAAATTCGCTTATGACTCATAGCACCTAAGAACCTAGAGCTCTGATTCCAACTTGTCACGACCCAATTTTCCCTCTGTTGGGTATCGTGATGGCACCTAGTCTTAGGGACTAGGTAAGCCTAACTTTTATTTAATAACAACAATAATAATAAAGGAAAAACAGTCTCGATATAGAAATCTTTACAGAATTTACATTTTTCCCAAAACTGGTAATACAAGTCATAAGCTCTACAGAGTTTACTACAACTTCTAAATACAACTATTTGGAAATGAGTACGAACAGTTGAATAAAAGTAGGAAGGTGACTCTGAAGCCCGCGAACGTAGCAGCAGGTTTACCTTGAGTCTCCTCGGCAATGATATGCACAGCAACTAACAATCAATACTTGGATCTGCACAAAAATGTGCAGAAGTGTAGTATGAGCACACCACAGCGGTGCCCAGTAAGTATCAAGACTAACCCCGTAGTCCCAATTTAAATATGTAGCGCAGCCAACAAAGACAACAAGTATAGCACGGCAGAGAACTCGTACATCACCACAACAAGTACAAAGCAACAATGACAGTAATACAAAGTACGGCGAGTAAATCAATACAAGAACTTCAAATCGCAAAGAAACAGTAGAACTCGTTCACAAGGAATAATCACGGTAAAGAATGCTAAGTGTAAAGAGAACAGCTTAACCAGGGAAAACAAGATGTAGCAACGAATTCACATATTCAAGTCAAAAATAAGAAGCCAACACATGTCAAATAATTCCAAGTAAGGACAAGTCGACTAAGATATAAGTTATCTAAACTTGTTATGAGGTTGAGCAATTGTGAGAGGTATTCAACAATTCAAATAAGGGTAAGCAGCAAAGATAATCGTAACTCTAATTAAGGATATACAATTATAGGATGAGATAATACTAATTTCAATTAAATAGGAAATTTATGGGGGGGAAATTGCATAACGGTAGAAGAGGTAAAACCTTCAGTTAAGCCAATTAGGAGTCAAATAGGCAACAGAGTGAATCTAAAAGCAACGAATTCTGATTTAAGCAGGTAGAGATGAAACTAGTAATCAGGAACTCGATCTTGACAAATACAACTTCATACACAGGGAATATAAGGACCTAAGAACCCTAAAAGGCAAACCTTCTACAAATAAGTCTGAGACGCACTCGTCACCTAGCGTACACGAACTATAATTAACATAGAAGACTCAAATTCTAAGGGGTAATTCCCCCACACAAGGTTAGGCAATATACTTACCTCAAAGACGACAACCCGGTACTCAAAAATTGACTTCTCGGGTGAAAAGGACTCCAGACAGCTCAAATCCAACTAGAACAACTTCAAAGCACACATAAAACTTATAATTCCGGATAATAAAATTTCGATCTTTACAAAAATCTAAAAAATCGACCCAAAAGTCGACCCCCGGGACCGCACCTCGGAACCCAACAAATTTTATAAAATCCGAACACTCATTCCAAAATGAGTTCAACCATACAAAAATTACCAAATTCCGATATCATTTCGTCCCTCAAATCATGAAATTTCGTTTTTGGAAATTTCTTCGAAAACCAGCATTTTCCCCAACTAAAACACATTTAAATGATAAAAACAAAGATTAAATCATGGAATATATTTAATTCTAAGTGAATAACATTTACGCAATCGAATTGCTTGAAAACCCCACCAAGAATCGCCAAAAATCGAGCTCTACAAGTCAAGATGTAATAAAAATGGCCTAACCTTCGATTTGAAGATTTTTATTCTCCCCAGACGTTTAATGAATTACGATCGTAGAACATCACTTGCGATCGCGAAGAAGAAAAAGGAAGGTTGTCCAGGTTGTACTTCGCGAACGCGAAGAAGACATGCTCGCGAACGCAAAAGAGAAAAGGCGGGAACCTACGCGAACGCGGACAAGGTGATGCAAACGCAGATAATAGTGGACTAAGCTTACGCGATCGCATACCCAGTGACGTGAACACGAAGAACAAATTGGGTTCCCAGCAAGGCTAACACTACGTGATCGCTGACTTTTAGAAGCGAACGCGTTGCAGGAGAAATTATATGTTCGCGATCGCGAACCTAACTATGCGAACGCGATGAAGGAAAATATGGCAGGTCGACATTACACTATGCGATCGCATCTGGAACTACACGGTCGCGAAAGGGAACATCAGTTCAAAAATAAGGGAAAATGACCTGAACCCCATCCGAAACACACCCGAGGCTCCCGGAACCCCGTCTAAACACACAAACAACTCATATAACCTAAAACGGACTCGCTCAAGGTCTCAAATCACATCAAACAATGCCAAAACGATGAATCACACCCTAAATCGAACTTATGAACTTTCAAATCTTCAAACTTCCAAACTCGTGCCGAAACCTATCAATTCAACTCGGAATGACGCCAAATTTTGCAGACAAGTCCCAGTTGATATCTAGGAGCTGTTCCAACTCTCAGAATCGCATTCTGAACCTGATATACCAACAAGTCAATTATGGTCAAACTTCTCCATTTCCCAAACTTCGAATTTTCCAACTTCCGTTGAATTGCCTCAAATTACTCTACGGACCTCTAAATCCAATTCTAAACGCGCACCTAAGTCCAAAATTACCATATGAAGTTGTTGACATTACCCAAACCTCATTCCGGAGCCGTTTACACAAAAGTCAAAATTTCAGTCAAATTCCACCGCATAAGCTTCCAAAACTAAAATTCTTCTTCCAATTCGACTCCAGATCATCCGGTAACTGAATCCAATCGTGCAAGCAGGTCGATATACACAATGTGAAGTTGTTCAATACCTTACACCATCGAACGGAGCTTAAATTCTCAAAATGACATGTTGGATCGTTACACATACACACAATAGCGGTAGTCTTTCCACCCAAAGTTATTATCAAACAACTAAATACTTCTCCAACTTCTTCTAGGGAAAGCTAAAAACAAAAACATATCAGTGGGATTCATGGATCAAGCTATGTGTCACGACCCAAATCGATGAGCCGCAATGGAACCCGGCACCTTACTCAATCGAGTACCAATGTAACGTATATTTCTTATCATACTATCATAGGTAAATGAGCCGGAAAGGTTGTACTAAGATAACTAGAATAAAACATGAGGAAATACTCGGCATAAGATGACCTAACAAGATGTACCGGCTTCTAGATATGACATACGAGCCTATAAGGCTGGCACGATCCTTTATATACTCAAAACATAGGCCGACAAGGCTATACAAGTATCCATATACATGACATCTGTCTAGAAGCCTCTAAGAGTATATAAATACCATAAAGGTCGGGATAGGTCTCCGCCATACTAATCAATATATGTCCAAATTATACTTACCAAATAATCAAATCCGGAGCAAATGAAGCGCACCAACTCCTTCCGATGAGCTGATAGCCTACTTGGAGGACTCTCAACCTGTCTATCGGGACCTGTGGGCATGAAACACAGTGTCCCTGAGCAAAAAGGACGTCAGTACAAATAATGTACCGAGTATGCAAGTAATGAAAATCAGTAAATAAAAGACATGAGAGAAACATGGAGTAAAAGACTCAACATGTAAGTCTGAATAGCTTTGTGAATCGTTTGATATTTATAAGACATGCATATGAGTATAAATGGCATATCATGCATAGGTATATGCGTACATAACATCATCAAGCCTCTGAGGGCATCCCATCACATCATCTCGGCCACTGTGGGCAAATCATCAACGTATACCAATTGATCAGGTGGTGATGCGTATATAACGATGTAACCTTTCCCCATATCCCATATACTATAATATATGCGAATATAATGTCATATAGTCATGGGTCAATGTAAAGGTATAAATTAATGAAATGCATAAGAAGTAAGTTAATAAGAATTTTCTGAATGCAATAAGATCAATATGCGTTTCGGATAAACTTTATCAACTACGTATTTTTCTGAGACCCGTGAATAGAAGATATAATAATAAGACACATGAGAAATTAAGAACATAGGCACCCCTAGCACTTTTATGAATAGAGTTATTTATGAAAGTTTCGGATTTGCTCGTTTCGTTTATATCATATGGATCATGCTAAAAAGAAAGAATGGATAGCCTTAACATACCTGAGCTGATACTCTTGACAACCCCTTTCACATATGTAAATCGCGACAAAACACGTAGCGGCGAGATCGAGGTAGGAAAAAATCCGTATGATATTGATATTCTTGAGAAATGTTGTACCGTGCTCCCTTAGAATTTGCAATTCACGTGCACCTTGTAAGAGTTCATAAGAATTCCTTTTGAGAATTCCATCCATAGGCTCCTAGTTATGGACCTGGATATCAAGAAGAGTAGGAGGAAGAGGGCGGGGTGTAGGCAACCTAAGATCAAGTGGGGTAACTTGACCAAGGACAAAGCTCAGGAGTTAGGGGAGAAGTTGTTGGCTATGAAGTCCTGGATGAGTATGGGGGACGCGTATAGTATGTGGTCCATGACTTCGGATTGCATTAGGGTAGCTGCTAGAGAGGTCTTAGGGGTCACGAAGGGTTCTCCTGGGGGTCATAAAGGGGACTGGTGGTGGAATGGAGAGGTTCAAGGTAAAGTGGAAGCTAAGAAAGTTGCTTATCTGAAGCTAGTAGAGAGTACAAACGAGGAGAAAAAAAGGACTTATCGGGAGTGTTACATAAAGGAAAAGAAAGAGGCAAAGTTAGCAGTTACGACGGCTAAGAACGCAGCATTTGCTCATTTGTATGAAGAGCTCGAGGGCAAAGGTGGGGACAAGAGGTTATACCGGTTGGCCAAGGTGAGGGAGAGGAAAGCCCGCGACTTAGACCAAGTCAAGAACATCAAGGACGAGGATGGTAAAGTATTGATGGATGAAGCACTCATTAGGAGAAGATGGCAGTCATACTTCCATAAACTGTTGAACGAGGAGGGGGATAGACGCATTGTGCTGGGTGAGTTGGAGAACTCCGAGAGTCGGCGGGATTTTGGGTACTGTAGGCGGATTACGGTAGAAGAGGTGGAAGGAGCGATGCGTAAGATGTGCAGGGGAAGAGCTACGGGGCCAGACGAAATCCCGGTGGAATACTGGAAGATCGCGGGGCGGGTAGGTTGGGAGTGGCTCACTAGGCTGTTTAATATTATTTTCAAGTCAAAGAAGATGCCCGGAGAATGAAGGTGGAGTACGATGGTTCCACTTTACAAGAACAAGGGTGATATCTAAAATTGCAACAATTATAGGGGTATCAAGTTATTGAGTCACACTATGAAGGTTTGGGAGAGAGTGGTGGAGGCCAGGGTGAGAAGGTGCGTGTCTATTTCTGAGAATTAGTTTGGATTCATGTCGGGGCGTTCGACTACGGAAGCGATTCATCTGGTAAGGAGATTAGTGGAGCAGTACAGGGAAAGGAAGAAGGATTTGCATATGGTGTTTATTGACCTAAAGAAGGCATACGATAAAGTTCCGAGAGAGGTCCTGTGGAGGTGTTTGTAGGTTAGCGGCGTTCCGGTAACGTACATTAGGATGATTAAGGATATGTATGATGATGCTAAGACTCGGGTGAGGACTGTGGGTGGTTACTCGGACCATTTTCCTGTGGTGATAGGTTGCACCAGAGATCGGGTCTTAGCCCATTTTTGTTTGCCTTGGTGATGGATGTACTGTCGTGTCATAACCAAGGGGAGGTGCCTTGGTACATGCTATTTGTCGATGATATAGTGTTGATTGACGAGACGCGTAGCGGAGTTAACGCGAGGTTGGAGGTTTGGAGACAGACCTTGGAGTCTAAAGGTTTCAAACTGAGTAGAACCAAGACAGAATACTTAGAGTGCAAATTCAGTGAGACCCATGATGCAGACGTAGAGGTTAAGCTGGTGCTCAAGTTATCCCCAAGAGAGTGAGTTTTAAGTATCTTGGGTCTATTATCCAGGGTAATTGGGAGATTGACGAGGATGTCACACATCGCATCGGAGCGGGTGGATGAAGTGGAGGCTCGCTTCCGGTGTTCTATGTGATAGGAATGTGTCGGTAAGACTTTAGGGTAAATTTTATCGAGTGGTGGTTCGACCCGCTATGCTGTATGGGGTTGAGTGTTGGTCAGTCAAGAACTCCCATGTGCAGAAGATGAGAGTAGCAGAAATGAGGATGTTGAGATGGATGTGTGGGTGTACCAGGCGAGATAGGATTAAGAATGAAGTTATCTGGGACAGAGTGGGAGTAGCCTCCGTGGAGGACAAGATGCGGGAGTCGCGGATGAGATGGTTCGGACATGTTAGGAGAAGAAGCATTGATGCCCTTGTTAGGAGGTGTGAGAGGTTGGCCATGGAGAGTTTGAGAATGGGTCGAGGTAGGCCTAAGAAGTATTGGGGAGAAGTGATTAGGCAGGACATGACGCTGCTTCAGCTCACTGAGGACATGACACTTGATAGGATGAGTGTGGAGGTCGAGGATTAAGGTAGAAGGTTAGTAGGTAGTTTATAGTGTTCACAGATAGGCGTAGTAGCATGCATTTCCCTTCATATTCTTAGATTTTTATACGGTATGTGGTTTTGTTCGCCGCAGGTAGAGTATTCCTTGTTGCTATTATTGGATATTATTTATTTTTATCTGTGCCTTTATATTTTTTATTTTTTACATATATATATACATATATCATCTTTCTTCATTCCTTTCTATTATTGGATACTATCTATCATTTATTTGTGCATTTCTATTTTTATTTTTTTATTTTTTTATTTTTATTTTTTTCTTCTTCATCTTTCTTCCTTCCTTGCTTCCCTCTTCTTCCTGCTCTTCCTGAGTCGAGGGTCTATTCGAAGCAGCCTCTCTACCTGCATTAGGTAGGGGTAAGGCCTGCGTACAGACTACCCTCCCCAGACCCCACATGTTGAGATCAAACTGGGTTTGTTGTTGTTGTTGTTATAATTTCATCCCTTACTTAGCAAGTATTTTCATTTCCCTTTAATGATGTAGGGAGGTGGTTTTTTTATTATAGTGAGTAGGCCCCACTTTAGGTGATGACTTAGCCCAAAAGTCTCATAAATATGCCACCTAGTACATAAACCAAAGAGTCAATGTCACCTAAATTGTCTTGCTGCCACGTTGGGGATGATGTCCCCACCTAATAATTATCCAAAAAAAAATAATTAGCTTGTTAATCTCTCATTAAATCAATAATTAACTAATTTCTCGCATAATTAAGAATTATCTCAAATTACCTAAAATACTAATCACTTTTAACATACTTCATACATCTTACTATCATGGTCATGTGGTATTTTGTATGGCATTAGTCCATAAATACGGGGTATTATTGCTTGAACCGTATTTTATCCCAAATTGACAATCTTCAACGAAACTTATTTTCTTTGATATGTTTACCCTCTCACCTTCACGAATTTACTTATCCACTGTTGAAATAGCATAATACTTATAACCTCAAAATAATCTTGTCCTTGAACTGATGTCAATTATCTTACTACAAATTCAATGTACATTACTACGGGGTGTAACGTCGCCGTAATACTGCAGAGCGTAACACTATATTATCCGGTGGGTGAAGGAGGTGCCGGTTTCAAGAGTCTTGAGGACCTGTATAAGACTTTTGCAGCCAAGAGGTGGTGAAAATTTAGAGTGGAGAATAATCTATGATCTCAATAAATGAAGGCCAAAGACTATCCTAAAATTCACCATGTGCGAAGGCCATAGAATCTAAGCACTCCGTTGCATGGAAAGAGCTCATGATTATCATAAAGGGGACATAATCTCATATCTGGTGGAACGTCTCATTCTAGTGGATAATTAGACAGGAATTGGTCCATTAAGTTTTTACATTGAGAATAGCAAGAAACTTGGTAATTTAAGGCTAAATACTTGCATCATAAATAATATCTGGGTGAACAAGCCTTATCTAGATTGATTCCAACCAATCTTCTCAATCATATTGTTAAGATCCCAATAGGTGATAGATAACATGTGGATATTCCAATCTGGATAGCTACCACCACTGGAGATTTCACATGTTTCTCCGCCTTCAATTATATCAGACGAAAATTGAGGCTCTCACAATTTGAAATAATGTCTGGAGAAACAACATCCTTTTTAAAATGTCATGAAATTTGTGTATGAAAGGAAAACTTCTTGTGGATGAAGTTCTAAGGAATTTTGGATTTAATGTTGTGTCCAGATGTTCTTATGCAGGAATCCTAAAAAAGAAATAATTTCTCATATTTTCTTGACTATTGATATTGTATTTCTAATTTGGAATCCCTTTGCATGTCCTCATGCAATCAAGTCCAACTCTTACTATTGCTTACACCTTAAAGGATTGGACAACTAATAATAACAAGAATATTATGATCAGATCCTTATGCTAGGCAGCCCCTATATTTACATGCTGGGAACTATGGAAGAATAGATGTGCAATCAGATATGGTGATAAGAGAACTTCAGTTTCAAGGATATGGCATTCTTTTTCACTTGAAGATTTTCATGAAAAATAATGAAATTGTTGTAGATATGAACTGGACTTGGAACCAACTTTACTGTAATATGGAGGATCAAATGCCTATAATCATCAGCAAAGCAATATGGTGGGGTAGGCCTCTTCTTGGATGGATAAAAATTAATACAGATGGAAGTAGCAATAGAACTATGAAGACTGGGGGCAAAGGTAATGTTATTAGAAACAGAAATGGAGAGCTTATCATGGCATTTGCTAAAGCTCTACAATTCTGCACTAACAACCAATCTGAAGTTCAAGCAGCTTGGTGTAACAATAGTAACAATGTTATCGTGGAGATGGACTCCTTGATAGTAATGAATATCACTAAGGATATTTACAATACTCCTTGAAAATTGGTTGACCACATAAGAAGTATGAGACAGATCATTCGCTCTCAAAGTACTACAGTCCAACACTATTATAGAGAGGAAAATAAAATTATTGATGCACTGGCTAAGTATGAGGGGCTTACAACTTTTGTTAGGAGCTGAGACCTTTTACCATGTTAGGGAGTAGTTACCTATTTCAGCTAGAGGTGCTTTCAAAATGGAAAAGGACCAACTTTCATGCTTTAGAATCAGACAAATCAAGAGGAATTATGATGTAATTATCTTTTTTGTTATATGTATCCTAACAAACCTTAACCAAGGAAACTTCATTCTCTGTATATCTCAAACTGATCAAGCTACTGCTTGGGCACAATGTAATTTTGAAAGAAAAAAAGAAAAAAGGAAAAACTTTATCGACAAACGAGGCCCAACTATGTTTGAAAATTATTTTTCACTTAGCATTCTATATTTATATTTTTCTTCTCCTTGTTGCTACTTTGATTTTCTTCTATTTATGGGATTGCACTAATAGTTCTATTCAAGATGTTCCAATAATAATTGTCGCAATTAAAAAACAAATAAGAAGTAAAATAGAATTACAGTAAGAAAAAAAAAGGAAAAAACTAAGGTAATTATGTGACCACAATAAATCGATCGTATTTTTATTATTACACAACCACAAAAATACACTAATACAATTATTAGTAGTACTTTACAAGTTGTTACTTGGAGCCCAAAAAAAGGACATACGTATATTACTTGTAGCCCAAGAATAGCACTGCTTTTTTTTTCAAAGTTGAATCGGATTAAAGTCAGTTGGGTCCCACCATGAGAAGGTTATATATAGACACCCTAGCTTAACAAAGGAACTTCTCATCTTCAATATTAATTCAAACATACGTCATTAAATTAAACCCTAATTCACCATGGGAGTTTCAGCCTAACCTAACAAAGTTTCAGAGCACCATGGCGATCTTCTTCTTCTCAATTTCAAATCCACAAGTGCCCATTAGAAAGTCAGATCAAAACACAACTTTTGAAACAAGTTTCTCTTTTTTAAGGTAAATAAATTTTCATAATAAAGGATCAATTATGTGTATTATGGTGTTTGGGTAGTAAATTGTGTTAATTAATGCTGGTTTCATTATTGAATGTCGATAGTTTTAGCCTGAATCTTGCATACAGGATTGAGCAATTTATTGAAGAAGATGGCTCAGAAAGAGATAATAATGGAGCAGGATTTAAGAAAGCTGGATGTGACGAAACTACATCCACTTTCACCTGAAGTTATATCCAGGCAGCCTACAATCAACATTGGTAATTTTTATTATAGTCCCATTCTTGTCTTCTTGAACAAGTTAATTAATTATGGACTAATAAAATTGTTTAAACTTTTGTTAGGCCTCATTGGCCATGTAGCACATGGCAAAACCACTGTTGTCAGGGCAATCTCTGGTATCCAGGTACCCTTAATTACACTTTTGTCTGTAGCCTTTTGAACAGTTTTTGTTATGTTTGGCCGTCCCAAATCATTGATCATCTTGTCCATACATTATACTAGATAGAAGGAGAAATACAAGGCTGAAAAAGTGATAACTGTCTTTTCTATAATCTTGTTAATCTGAGATTTCTATGAATTAACTAAATTATAATTTTGAAAATTACGCGAGACATCAAACATATACATTGTATTTACCATTCGTAGCTATGCTTTCAGCAAATTTATCATTCGTAGCTATATTTGAAGTTTATAGCAAATCCATGAAATTAGAGATTAATTGTTTTGAACTTAAATAAGAGAGCAACAAGCTCTCTTAGCTCAATTGGTTAGAGGGACCGCTTAATTAGTGGAGTTCTTGCGTTCGACTCTCAACAAGAGCATTTTATTTTTCTATATTTATGTATTTCTCCTTGGTTGTAGTCGTTGAATACTTGTATACACCCCTGTATACAGTGGTATACAAAACGTCTTGGTTACCGTTGATACATGTTGTATTAGTTACGCGAATGAATACAACTGCGCGAACGAATACAGTTGATATATGTGAACGAATACAATTGACACAAGCTATATTCGTTGCGCGTTTGAATACAAGTGATACAAGTTGGTAATAATTGAACAGTAGCTATTAATGGTAATTAGGCTAACTATAGTTACTAGGCTCTAAATTAGAGTGCTTTATGAAAAATCCTCTAATTTGACCTCTCGTTTAACTTGCTTTTATGGAGCTCTTACTTTTTTTATGCCATCTAATTATCAGACTACTCGATTCAAATGTGAACTGGAGCGTAACATAACTGTCAAACTTGGATACGCAAATGCAAAGATATACAAATGTGAGGATGAAAGTTGCCTTTATGCTACAGGTACGTATGTTAATGTGAATTATTTGTTCCTATGCTTTCTTGAAGAATATATTGTTAAGCTCCACCTAATTTTTTAGGTCATATGGAAGTGGTAAAAAAGATAATCCTCCCTGTGATGTTCCTGGATTCAAGAACTGCAAGATGAAACTGCTTAGACACATTTCTTTTGTAGATTGCCCGGTATGGCTACTTCCTACGTGGAACCTTAAGTCAATTTTTCTACTAATTGAAACCTCGCAAAGCATCTGTACTTTTTGCCACATGTGTTACCTGAAAAATTTTGGTTGTCCCATTAAGAGTATGAGTTACATTACTACATTGTAACTATATTTAGCTTTGGCTGCTTTGTTAGGGGCATGAGATACTGATGACTAGAATGCTGAGCGGGGCAACAATTATGGATGGAGCTTTCCTTCTAATAGCTGCCAATGAAAGTTGTCCTCAGCCCCAGACTCTAGAGCATTTATCTGCTGTTGACATCTTGAAGCTCCAAAACCTAATCATTCTTCAGAACAAAGTTGACATTATACAGCAGGATCAAGCTAGAAATCAGTATAAAGCAATCCGTGAATTTCTGAAGGTTTGTCTTTCCAAAGAGTTTTGCAAGTTGATTACCTGCTACTTTAAACATTTTGGCTAAAGAAGAAATTCGTCTTATGCCTATCAGGGAACAGTTGCAGAAGGTGCACCAGTTGTACCTATTTCCGCGCAGCTTAATTACAACATTGATGCTGTTTGTGAATATATTGCAAGGATTCCCATTCCTAAGAGAGATTTTGTATCACCTCCTCGTATGGTTGTGATTCGATCTTTCGATGTCAATAAGCCTGGTTGTGGGATTGATGACATGAAGGGTGGTGTTGTAGGTGGAAGTATCATTAAGGTATAACTGTTATTACTATCTGCCACATACTATAAAGAACATATTTTAATGTGTCTACATGTATCTGATCAATTGTGGGAAGTTGTTGGTAACTAAGTGTGATTAAATTTGAGTTTAACCTAAAAATTCTTTATTATGTCTAAACATATGGCATTGACCTCTGTTTCTCAGGGTGTTCTAAAAGTAAATCAGATGGTTGAGCTTCGTCCAGGCATCCTTGACAAAACTGCAGATGGAAAAACCATCTGTAGACCAATATATTCCAGAATTATGTCATTATTTGCGGAGCAGAATAAGCTTCAGTTTGCTGTGCCAGGAGGCCTTGTTGGGGTTGGCACATCAATGGATCCTTCCCTATCACGCAGCGATATGCTTGTTGGTCAAGTCCTTGGAGACGTTGGTACACTCCCTGAAGTGTATATTGAACTTAAGGTTAGCACGCATTCTTTAGCCTTTTTAGCTTGTGGTTGTAAGATCTTTTATTGCTTACTAAATCATGCCATTTTAGTTCCTTTATTGTTTGGCCAAGTCACTAGGAATATGTGGTACACTAATCTTCTGTGTAACTTATTTCTCATCATCTTTTATCTGCAGATCAGGAAAATTAAACTGCTGCGTCGGCTTGTAGGGGTTGAGGAAAAAGAGTCAGAAAAGCAGGTGTCGAATCTGGTGAAGGGTGAGGTACTAATGCTGAATATATTGTCCATGGCAACTGGGGCGCAAGTCATTAAAGCGAGAAATAACAGCGCGAAATTGCAACTAACCGCACCTGTATGCACTGGCATAGGCGAGAAGGTGGTGCTTAGCCGTCGAGTTGGTGGCCATTGGCGTCTCATTGGGTGGGGTGAGATTGAAGACGGAGTGGCACTAGATGTGCCACCCACACCTGCAGATATTATCTTTACAGTGTGAACTTGTTCTTTCTATTTTATGAATTGCTTTCTGATGAGTGTTTCTTTTTAGTTTTTGTTCCTATGGATTTGTATTGTCGACTTCTCGAACAATAGATTATTGGCATGACACTTGCTTACTTCAAGTATTTGTGGATTTTATCCGCTCTCTTCTCACGTATATGGAAATGCTTTAAATTCTTTTGGCCAGCACCAACTTTTATTGATAGTTTTCTTTTCGCATGTCATCTCAGAGAAGCTAATGAATAACGATTTGAGCCCTCATGGACCAAACTTTTAGGTCTGCTAGGAAGAATCTAGATATAAGCAACGGGCTGTAAGAATACAAAGGGAGAAAAGATGTGATACACATACTGTCACATAGCACGAGCCTCATTCATCCAGATTTTGAAATCTCACAATCTATACATGACTTTGTCTCTTTTCAACTGCACATTAATTCCCTCTCAAGTTCGTGCTTGCTCAGCTGATTTGTAAACTGCATTCTTTCTAGAATTTTTTCCCCATAAACGAGTCACGATTTTATTGCAACTTGGTACATTTGAAGGAGGATATACCCAAGCCTTCCTAACGAGATGTGATAGAGAGGATTCTGGATTGAGACTAGATCAACTAACCGTCCCATCTAGTTGGTATAACCTTTCTATATATCAATCAACTACTCCTAATGTTGGTTTAATAACAAGTAAAACTGAACCTTCATGCCAAGAACAACAATAACACTAAGTATTGGGAGTTAGAAATGTGAATGCACAGAATGAAAATCTTCAACATTGATTGGCCTTGGTAGAGTATTAGGAAAAATATGCGAGGAATTCTTCCAAGTCTTAGTTGTTGCTTATTGGCACAGAGGAATTCTGCTATTTGTAATTTTTGAAGATTCCACCATTAACTATTTGACATTTTAATCCAACACCTTAGTATCAATACCTAAACCAAACATTCCCAGCTTTGGTTCATATTTTACAGGAAACCAATTGCTTATTCCTAATCCTATGGATTTAGATCCCACAGAACCATTAAATTTCACTAAGGGGAAATAAACTTAAATTTAGAAAGGAAGTTAATGACATTCTGCATCTTAAAATAAGTATGCCTACCAATGTTTGACGTAAAACAATGTATAGATGGAAACAAGGGGTTTCATTGATTTAACTATGAAGAACAACTGACACGAAGTTCAGAATTACAACTATTTTTCTTCTCAAATTCCCTCACTAACAAAAGAACTAGATCTAGCACCAGAATTACATACAAAGGGGAAATAAACCAAAAGAACTTTCAGTTTCAACAGTCACTATAAAAAGTCTAAGCTGCAGCTTTCCTAGGAGATTTTGTGGCCTTAGCAGGAGATTTCGGTTCCTTTTCAGCCCCAGTTTTCTTTGGCAACAAAATCGGGTTGATGTTTGGAAGCACACCACCATGGGCAATGGTCACACCAGCAAGAAGCTTCCCTAGCTCTTCATCGTTCCTCACAGCCAACAGAACGTGCCTTGGAATAATTCTGTTCTTCTTGTTGTCACGCGCTGCATTTCCAGCCAATTCCAACACCTACAATAGTTTATCACAATAATGTCAATAAAACCCATTGAATGTGTTAAGCGTGTTAAAATCATATGTAAATTACTAGGGATTATTAAAACCGTAAATCAAACAAATATCATAACCACAAAATCAACCCAAATAATTTTGGGGATTAAACTAACTGATCCCAAATTAAATTCTCAGATAATAAGACTTACTTCAGCGGCCAAATATTCAAGAACAGCAGCCAAATAAACCGGAGCACCACTTCCAACACGTTGAGCGTAACGACCCTTCTTCAGATAACGGCCAATTCTACCGACCGGGAATTGAAGACCGGCTTTGACGGACCGGGAAACCGGCTTCTTCGATTGGCCACCAGCCTTCCTGCCGCCGGCACCTTTTTTTGCTTTTCCGGCAGTATCCATTTGGAAATGAAAAAAATCAAAGTTGAGATTTGTGAATAATAATTGATATTATTAGTTGATTGTAGGAGCGGTAGATGTGGATGGGGGTATTTTGCGTGTTTGTTGTATTTATAGTGAAATTTCTGATGTTCGGTTTTAGGATTGGTGATGAGAGCCGTTGGATTTTGATATAATCTATGGTGCAGGATTCAATAGAAGCGATCCGTGTCGTTTGGAATGGACCAATGGGAAGCGAGGATTGGTTTGAATTTTGGTAAAAGAACAATTTTCCCGCCTGGAAAGGAATAAGCGTTTCCCAAAGTGTTTTTCTTTACAGAATTAATATTAGTAGTAGTTTTTTGCTCTTTTGGTCCAGAAATAGTGATGTTATTGCTATATTTGAGAAGTCAAGTATAGGTTTTTCGCAAACACATTTTTAAATATCTTAAACAACATTTCTTTTAATTATTGTTTATAACACTTTTATTTTTAAACATGTAAATGTATTAAAATTTTAAAAGAATCAATTATCGAATGTACATAATTTAGATGTATTCATTCTAGTGTGGTGGCAACCTTTTTTTTAAAATGTTGGACTCCACACCCTATAAAGTATGGGTATTTGTCGGTCAGTACGGTACAGCATTTAGTCATTTCGGTTTGATATTGTGACATTCGATTTGTTCAACTATTATACCAATATCGTACCTAATTACATTCGGTATGGTTCGGCTTTTCTCCTTTCGATTTGATTTTATTCGGTTCAGTAATTTCAATTTATTCGGCTTGAATATTAACTAGTGCATAGAGCTATAGAGTGTAATATTCTTAATTAAAGTAGTCCATAAAAATATTCTAAGCTCACCTAATTGTTGATAAAATCTTTGTCCAAAACCATCGAGTATCAACTAAGAGAAAAAAGATACATAATAAAGGAATGCATTTGATCATTGGAAATAGCATGTTACTTGCTTAGAGAATTATTGAAATTAGAGAATACAACAAGGACTAATCCAATATATGCAACAACAATACAAGAGTAACAGAAAGACGCTCTAAAACGATCGAAACATTACGTTAAACTGTTTGACAACCTAGAGAGTAAGAATTAGAATATGCATCCTACCTTGTCCTCTAATTTCCTAAATAAGTGCATGGGTTTTACTACCAACCTCAATATGAATACCAGAGAAAAGTATAGAGTAACTTAGTATGTTAGTCAATAATATTTGTAATGTATAATTTAGTATATATTTTGGTATAGTGTCGGTATTTCAGTATTATTTTTTTAAATACCATACCTAATACCAAAATTTAAACCAAATATCATACCAGATACCAAAATACCGAATACCATATACCAAAATTTTGATTTCGATACGATAATTCGATATTTACCATAATATGCACAACCATACAATAAAGCGTCAAAGATCTTGAACGTAAAATCTAATAATCCTTACTAAAAAGTTAGACATTTTGCGTACATTTTGGAGACAAATCCTAGAGTCTAAAGGGTCCAAATTGAGTAGGAACAACACAGAATACTTAGAGTGCAAGTTTAGTGAATGGGACAAGTAATCGAATACAAATGCGAGGCTTGATACACAAGTTATCCATAAGAGAGATAGTTTCAAGTACCTTAGGTCTATTATTCAAGGAAATTGAGAGATTGACAAGGATAGTACACATCGTATTAGAGCGAGGTGGGTGAAGTGGAGGCTAGAACCCGATGTTTTATATGATAAAAATGTGCCACCTAAACTTAAAGAAAAGTTTTACAAAATAGTGGTTAGACCGACTATGTTGTATGGGGTTGAGTGCTGGTCAGTCAAGAACTCACATGTCCAGAAGATGAAAGTAGCAGAAACGGGGATGTTGAGATGGATGTGTGAGCATATCAGGGGGATAAGATTAGGGATAAAGATATCGTGGGGCTCGAGTTGGGGTATCCCAGGCGGAGGAAAAGATGCGGGAACCTACACTTAGATGGTTAAAGCATGTGAAAAGGAGAACAGAGGTGTCCTGATGAGAAGGTGTGAGAGATTGGCGCTGGAGGGGTTGAGAAGAGATGGAGGTAGGTCAAAGAAGTATTGAGGAGAGGTGATTAGGCAAGATATGAGGTTGCTTCAGCTTAGCAAGGATGTGACCCTTGATAGAAAGGTGTGGAGATCGAGAATCAAGGTAGACGGCTAGTAGGTAGTCGACAGTGTTAGTGTTAGTCTTGTATTTTGTTATTGTTATATTTTTTTAGTATTACTTGTTGTTCCTTTCACTATGTTTTCTTATTATCTTGATGTTGTTACTGTTTGGTGCTATTGCTTTTCCTTTCGTATTTCGTGTGCCAAGGGTGTATCATAACAACCTCTATAATGTGACGACCTGATAGTTCGTTTTGAGTACTAGCCTTAATTATTTTGTTATGAGGACTCTCATAGATTCATTTGATTTTATTGATTTGTGTGCATGGCCCCTGCCATTTTTTCGGAAAGATGTTACATAAGATTTTGAAGAAAAAGTGATTTTGACTTTTAAAAAAAGGCTAGAGTTGATCACGGTCAATAATATATTGACGATTCCGGTAGGTTCGTATGATATTTCTCGACTTGTACGAATGTTTGGTTGGGGTCCTGTGTGGCCCGAGCACGTTTCGGCGCATTATGTGAAAGATTGTGAAAATTGAGTTTTTAAGTTGAAATCTTGTGTTTTGATGATCGATTCTTGTTATTTGATGTAATATTGATGATTTGAGGAAGAGAGAAAGTTTGTCTGATATTATTACATTTGTTTGCATATTTGATTTGGAGCCCGAGGGGTTCGGGTGAGTTACGAATGCATTACGGTTGAGTCTGGAGCAACTGATGCACATATGTTACTGGTGTTGAATTGCAAATCTCGCATTTGCGAGGACCTGTTTGCTAATGTAAACTCCGCTTATGCGAAGTCGAGCTCGCATTCGCGCTAGAGAGCATGGCAACGCATTCTTATTGAAAGGACTTGATCTCCTACTTGAAAGGATCTCGGGTGAACTCTTTTATTAAAGGCACGAGACAATCGAGCTTGATAGCATTCAAGACTCTGTTGAGCTTCCAACCTCTTCTCATCAAGAGCCTCTAACTCTGCTAATCGAAGTCGAGTATTTTCTTCATCGGTGATCCCTTCTTGAATAGCCAGTCATAATGAAGGTATTTGACGCTCAAGTGGCAAGACGACTTCGATTCCATAAACGAGTGGATACTGAGTTGCTTGTTTGGCATGCGGTGAGTCATCCTATATGCCCATAGATCTTCTTCCATACGGTCATTCCAATCTCGTTTGGATTTGGAGACGACTTTCTTCAGCAGGTTGCATAGAGTTTTGTTAAATGCCTCAACTAGACCATTGGCGGCAGCATTGTACGTCAAAGAGTTACGTTGCTTGAAGCCAAAGAGATCACAAATCTTGTTCATAAACATATTGTCGAATGGCTTTCCATTATCCGTTATTATGTAACGAGGAATGCCAAATAGATAGATTATGTTTACTCGGATGAAACTTGCAACATTTTCCTTTTTTACGTCCTTAAGAGCAACAACTTCGGCCCATTTTGAGAAGTATTCAGTTGCAACCAAGATGTATAAGTGCCCACCAGAAGACTTTGGCAGTGGTCTCACAACATCCAATCCCTAAGCGCCAAACGGCCAGGATGCAACAGTCGGGTACAACACTTCAGGAGGTTGATGAATAAAATTGGCATGGAATTGACAAGCCTTGCATCTTCGAGCGTAGTCCAAGCAATCTTTTACCATCATTGGCCAATAATATCCCATCCTTTTTATATGGAAGTGGAGCTTTGGTCCAGACTGGTGCGACCCACATACCCCAGAATGTGCCTCTTGCAAAGCTTGGAGTGTTTCTTCTTCCCCTAAGCATCGCAAGAGTACTCCCTCGAATGACCTTTTGTATAGAGTATCTTTGTAGTAAAGGAAGCGAGGTGCACGACGACAGATTTCAGTCCTCCTCCTCAGATTTTCTGGAAGTGTCCCATAACATAAGTAGTCGACAATGGGTTGTCTCCATTCTTCTTTCTCAACTTCAGAAACAACGACATGATGCTTGAGTTCATTTTCTTCACCTTCAGCCTCATTTGGTGGCGGTACTACCCATTTTTGGCAGACAGTAACTTGCGCTTGATCAGAAAGGGTTAATGATGACGCTAGGGTAGCTAAAGCATCAACCTTCTTATTTTCTTTCCTTGGCACATGCTGAATAGTCACATCATCGAGCCACCCCATTAACTTTTTAGCGTAATCATGATACGAACGTAGTTCAAGCTTCTTAACCTCATAGCTACCCAAAAGCTGATTGACCACTAACTAGGAGTCACCAAAGACTTGCAATTGCAATTGCAATTACTTCATATCAACGGCCATTTCAAGCCCAATTATTAATGCTTGGTACTCAGCAACATTGTTGGAACAAAGTTGTGTCAAGGTATAAGGAGTAGGGCAAGACTTCACCTTGGGAGGTGACGAATACTACGCCAGCACCAGCTCCCACATGATGCGCAACACCATCAAAGTACATCTTCCATGGAGGTTGAACTTCAACGACCATTGCGTCCTCATCAGGTAGTTCGTGAGTTAGCTCCCAATCATCGGGTATCTGATGATCTGCCAAGAAGTCTGCCAATGCTTGTCCTTTTACAGCCTTTTGAGGGATGTACAAAATCTCGAATTGTTGAAATTGGAGATACCATCTCGCTAGTCGATCACTAAGAACATGTTTTGACATCATGAACTTGATGGGATTTGCTTTGGAAACAAGACAGACAACATGAGCTTGAAAGTAGTGCTTCAACTTTTAAATTGAGAAGACCAGCGCCAAACACAACTTTTCAATTGGCGAATAATTCAGTTCATTTAGTGTCATCATCCTGCTCAAGTAGTAAAGGGATTTTTCTTTCCCCTCACTATTTTTTTGGGCCAACAGTGCTCCGACAGACCTTTCTTGCACCGCAATGTATAGTATCAATGGCTTTCCAGGTTTAGGAGCTGCTAAAACAGGAGGCTTCATCAAGTAGGCTTTGATACTTTCGAAGGCGTTGCTACAAACTCGGTCCCACTTGAAAGGAACGCCTTTCTTCATGAGGCGACTAAATGGTTGGCACCTTCCAACTAGGTTCGAGATGAATCTCCTAAGGTATGCTAGCTTTCCTTGCAGACTTTTCAATTCATGAATATCCCGAGGCTCAGGCATTTTCAAAATAGCATCCACTTTGGCTTGATCAATTTCGATCCCTCGATGTCGGACAATGAAACCAAGGAACTTTCCAGAAGTANAGTCGTCAACATAACATTCGACATTCTTGTGGAGAAGATGGTCAAAAATATTTTGCATAAACCTTTGGTAAGTAGCACTAGCGTTCTTCCAGCCAAAAGGCATCAAGCAATAAATACCCTTGGGGGTGCGGAATGCAGTAAGCTCTTCATCTTTTGGTGCCATGCGAATTTGGTTATAGCCCGACGAACCGTCCATGAAAGACATTTCCTCGTAACCAGTAGTAGCATCGACCATCAGCTTTGGAATAGGAAGCATGAATTCCTCTTTGGGACATGCATTGTTGAGATCCCTGAAGTCAACACATACTCGAATCTGGCCATTCTTCTTCCTTATAGGGACAATACTTGAAACCCATGTTGTGTATTTAACTTTCCGAATAAATACAACTTCAATGAGTTTGTTAACTTCGGTTTCGATCAAGGGAACCAAGTCCGACCTAGAGCGCCTTTGAGCTTTCTTAATAGGACGAGTGCCATTCTTGACCGCAAGGTGATGGACTGCCACTTTAGGGTCCAAGCCAGGCATCTCTTTGTAACTCCAAGCAAAGGCATCCATGTATTCCTTAAGTAACTCAATATAAGTGCTTTCTTCATCAACTTCCAATAAATCACTTAGGTAAGTGGGTCTTGGTTCTTCATCAGTGCAAAGGTTAACTTCTTTTAAGGCGTCAATCGTTGCCTTCACCCCTTCTTCAAGTTCTGGCGGAGCATCTTTTGCATCTTCGTCTTCTTGAGGGTCCCCATCATTGAAGGATATATGATAACATGGTGAAACATCCTCCAATTCTGCATTGTCCTCCATGAAAGATGGAACACCATTCTCGCCTTCTACATTGATATGATACGAAGAAATTACACTTTCTTCGTCGTCATCACGTTCTTTAGTGTAGACCACAGTGTATGGCTTCACCTTCAGTACTTCATCACAAGAAACCATGACTTTTGTTTGTCGCCTCATTCTACAAGGAACCAAACTTTGGAAATCTTTAAAGATCTTCCAAATTTTGGGCGAAACAGGTGTTGTTGTATTTCGATAATTTCTCTGGAACTTATTCCCCTTCTTTAATGGACCCAATCTCTCAAATACGGAAGTTCTCACAGTTGATTTCCAAGTCTGTCAAAAACATAAGGCATGTTAGAAGCGGTAGATTCGTCTTCTACAGTGATGTGATTGCTACTCGCCCATCTGATGGAGATGTGCACTGGTGACGGTTGCTTGTATCCCAAACCTTCACATGGTTGCCTCGTTGCAGCTTTTGATGGGAGCTTCCCTAACTTTGACGGCTCATCGGGATTGTATCTAGCTTTTGCAAATAGCTTGGAAGCGTTAGGATAAAAACCTTCATCTGTTCGCTTTGTAGGGAGTGTTGCATTCTGCAAACGATTTAGAGCTACAAACCCTACAAGCGGCTTCGAGGAAAACTTTACTGCCTCAATTCGTTTCACCGGAAGAGTTAACTCCTTTAATGTGTTGGTTTGGAGATTAAATAATTCACCCTCGTCTTTCTTCCTTTTAGGGACATATTGGAGCTTAGGACTTACTTTCTTGCCATAAGATGCAATATCCTCTCTATGAGATTTATTCACGTTGGGTTGTACCTCCTTAGTAACAGCTTTGGCTTTACCAATAGTTACCTCAGCTCTTTTAGCTATGGGCTCGTCGTTCTTGATTTTCATGCCATCATCAACTTTTAGCTCCTTCACAATGTGGTTCTTCAAGTAGAATTTTGCATCAGCGAAGTGTGACTTCACCCTCATAGTATTTTAAACATTGATGGTAGGTAGACGAAACTACTTTATTTTCATGTATCCAAGGCCTTCCAAGCAAGACATTGTATGAAGTCTTCGCGTCGATCACATGTAGCCATGCACTTGATTGCATATCTTCAATGGTGATTTCCAGCCTGATCGCGCCTATGGATCTTTGCCCCCCTTGGTTGAATCCTTGGATCATCACCCCACTTTCTAAGAGTTTGTTCATGGAAATACCAAGTTGTTTCACAGTGTGAATTGGCAAAATGTTCACTGAGGATCCTCCGTCAATGAAAAATCGGTTTACCATTTCATCATGCATATATCCAACTAGGTACAATAGGTGGTTATGAGGAGTGTCACCTAGCAGAAGATCGTCAGTTGTGAACGTGACTTTTTCCTCACAAGCATTAACTTCTCGAAGAGTTGACTCGATGAGCTTTTCCGAAGATGGTGCCAATGGTAGATCATCACTCTTTTCTTTCCCTTCGTCAGTATGGCAACAAGAGGCATCAATACCCCCATGGGAAATCTTCGTGCGGAACCAACTTGGTACAAACTCCTCCAAGGTCACTAGATGTCGTGGCTTTTGAGGGTGGTGCACCTCCACTTTCGCTTTCTTTAAGTGCTTAACTGGGTTCCATCTCTCTAGTCTTCTTACCACCATTTTTCTTGTTGGTTGTTCTACTGATTCTTTTCGTGGGCTCTTTTTATGGCGCCTACGACGAGTCACCAACGTCCAACCTCCATCGTCTTCAGGTTGATCGTCTTCAACTTTGTGGTTTTCCAGTAATTCTTCATCTTTACTTTCTTTAAAACCGCATAATTCATCTGGACTGAATAAGCCAAAGGTGATATAAATTTGGTTTGTGCTTGCTTTCTCATCTTCAAGCACAATATTCTTTTCGCGAGCCAAGTCTATAACTTTGTCCTTGAAGACAAAGCACTTCTCTAGGGGATGGCTCACGAGTCGATGGTACTTGCAGTAATTTGGGTCATTTGTTCTCCCAGCTTCATTTGGCCGCTTCATCTCCGGAAGCTTAATGAGATTTAACTCGAGGAGTTCTTAAAAAATAGCCGGCACATTAGAATCTAGAAATGGGTACTCTTTCTCTTAGAGTCAACTTTCCACTTGGATTATCTTGAAACAGAGTGGATCTTATACTCTGCTTCTTTCTCACTTTTGTCGCGAACTTCACAGGTGATGTGTTGACATTCATAACTTCTTTATTTTCGGATCTTGGTACAAACTTGCTCTATTTTCTGACTTCTTGCTTGTCAGTCCCTTTGAGAGGTTCATAGATATGCAGCCTTTCATTTCCAGCGGAGGCCATGCTCAACTCCATGTCATGGGCACGAGTTGCAAGTTCTTCAAATGTGCCAGGCTTGATACCTGCAAGATGTAACGCAATACCCAATATATACCTTGATGCACATCTCTATGCGAGAAGCTTCACTAAGCCCGTCTTAACAGTTGAGGCTTGCATTCCTCAAACGATTGATAAAGTCGATAATTGGTTCACTCTTCCATTGACGGGTATGTGTGAGTTCTATCATACTCACAATACGTCTTATGCTATAAAAGCGATTGAGGAATTCTTTCTCTAGTTGATCCCAACTATCAACAGATCCAACCTCGAGGTCCGTGTACCAATCAAAAGTATTTCCTTTTAATGAGCGAACAAACTTCTTGACGAGGTAATCTCCATAAGTTTCAGCATTGTTGCATGTCTCAACGAAGTGCGCCACATGTTGCTTTGGATTGCCTTTTCCATCAAAATGTTAAAATTTTGGAGGTTGTCAGCCAACAAGCATCTTCAACATATCGATCCTTGCAGTGTACGACCTTGCATATGTAAGGGAAGACTTGGTAGAACTTCGTACTTGCTTTTAATAGTTCCTTCGATGAACTCCTTCAGTTGGTTGATTGGAACCATCCCCTCCGAAGAGACTGGAATTTCCTTAGTGGATGCAACTTGTCGTGGGGGAGGATAAATCTCTTGAACTTCTGGGAGTTTTCCAGGTGCATGGGTAGATTCTTCTTCCATTAAGATTCCCACCCTGTCTGTTAGCTTGTCAAATCTAGCATCTTGATTTTGCATGCATTTGGTCAAGCTAGCGATTGCTTCCGTCAAGTTTGCCAACTGCTCCTCCATAGATGAAATGTTTGTTACCATGGTTTGCATGGTTGTCGTGGACGATGGAGAGTAGCATGGATTTTCACACAGATTGATCCTTGATTGGCTCACACTATGTGGTGTAAGTGGGGAGGATCCATCACTTGAATCGTCATCATCTTCCTTCACTGAAGAGTGCTTGGATCCGGAGAGGTCAAGCAGAGCAATATTTTTCTTGATCTTTTCAGCAACATCGCTTCCTCCTTCTGGTGCATTTGTGGAAGATCTTGCTCCTTTTGAGGATGAACATCCGAAAACGGGGGTAGATGCGGACGACACTTGGGGTGCTTGTTGTCCTAACGAGCTTGCTTTACTCCTCGTACTGGTCCAAAGCTTCCAAAGGTAACTTCAAGTATGTTTTCCACATCGACATAGAACCTGGAATTAGCAGCCTTGGTGGAAGTTGAAATGAAGTTGATTTTCTTGGAAGCCATTTCGTTGTTCTTGAACTTTGGTGATTGAAAAGTTGAGATGAGAGGTAGAGATTGTCCCACTGGGCGTGCCAGAATTTGTAGACAATAAATTTGCATCGAGAAAATAAAATCAGGACTGAAAATATTGCAACAATCATAGTATTTTATTTTAAATATTTGAGTGTTACAATCTCTATGAATCCTTTGATTCTTCATTCCAATGGTAAATAAATTCAAGGGCCTTTGAGCTTGATCTTGAATCTATATTTGTTTCCACGAACTTTGATTTGAACTCCTACTTCTTGAATCTTGACTTGTTCTTCGTTCTTGTGGTTGAACTTGATTTCTTGAGCTTGAAGTTCTTCGTTCTTGAGCTTGAACTTGATTTCTTGAGGCTTGAAACTTGTAGAGAGATTTGCGGCGTTTGATCCACGAGCTCTCTCTTGCTTCTTGTTATAACTTCTGGTGTCTTTTTTCTGAGTTATGTAGACCCCTGTTTATAGTCGTGGGAGGGAAGAGTTATGATAAGAACAAACTCTTTCCGACCAATCAAATTGAAGTGTGATAAGACCGCATTTGATTGGCCAGAACATGTCACTTGCACACGTGGCACGATTTTATTGGCCTTTTGATTTGACTTGACATGCCTTGTCATTTTGACACGTGGCATGATCTTATTGGCTCTTCCGTTTGACTTGGCATGCCACATCATTTGACACGTGGGCATCCATTTGGGCCTCTAGGATGATGAAATATTGAGCCTAATGAATTGGGCTCATCACTTTAGCCCAATTAAGTGGACTAGCCCAATGAATTAAGATTTATTTATTTAATCCATATATATTGGACCTATATAATTAATTCAATTATATTAGCTCGTAGTATTTATTTGGGCTAATATATCTTGAAATATAGTCCATATTATTTTATCGATTTATATTCGATAAAATTTAAATGCTTACACTATTATCAAACTAGAATATAAAGGTAAAAAATTTCATTATTATAATGGCAAAGAACTAAACTAACAACCAAAAATACAAACAATTAAATATCTACCATAAAATTCTTAAACTTCATATGAAAATATACATATGTATATGTATAATAATAAAGTTTTAAATAAGTATTTTTTTTATTCGGTCTTTTCCGTTTTTTTGTTTGTAAAATTAAAACCAACTAAATCTAATACTACTACAACAACAACTAAATCCAAACCAAATTTAATATTTTTTAAAATTCATAACTAAAATAAAATCAAACTAAAATATTGTTGATTTTTTATGTCGATTTAATTAGGTTTTGGGTTTTTCATGAACACCATTAATTCCGCCTAATAGGAACACAATTTAGACAAGCAACTGATTCTAAAAGGGCATTTCTGGCATTCCGACACTACCACGTGTCATCTTACTATTAGCCTGACCATCGGTAGCTTCAAAGTATGACTGCCATCATGATATTTAGCAAGGGGTGGGGGTAAAAGCGGGGGGTGGGTGGTATCCACCGAATACCAAGGGTTAAAAATTCGGAAAATTCTCAGACAATTTCCCCTTTGTTATATCTCTCAAGTCTTCTCTAGTCTCAACCCTCTCTCTTTACACAAAAAAGAAAAAAAATACAAAAATATCTTCTGTTCGGATCCTTTCGATCTTCTCGATTCACCATGGCAAGTCTTTACTTTTTTCTGATTTCTGTTATTTTTTGTTTTATTTTATTTTTGCTATTTTGTAATAGTAATTCAACGAAGTAGGAGGAGAATTTTGATTTTATCTACTGATTGAAGTGTTATTTTATTTTGTGCTTTATTTTTTGTGCTGATCTGTTTTGGCTTTTTGATCTGAGTATTTATGTGCTGTGTGTGGCGAAAGCCCTAGGTTCTGGTTTTAGTTAATGGATGATGGATCGGATTTGCTGTAATTTGGATTTTAATGTTTTAGTTATGATTGAATTTAGCCACGAGATTTGTGGTTGTTTTACTGGTTTGATCCATGACTATTTGATTGTTGATTTTCTTTTTGTATGAATATATATATTCAGGTTGTTTGGGATTTTGGCACATCCAAGATTTTATCTAATTTTTATACTAATTTAGTGGCTTTTTGTCACAAATATATGAAGTTTGAACCAAAGCTGTTGAGTTGGACTAACCATAACTAATGCACTAGGTCCACTTCTGGATTTACTAACTCAAAATTCATTTCCTCGAAAAAGTTGTGGGTGTAGTGTTACTAGGCAACTAATTTATAATCCTAAAGCTGCTTGTTGTACTTGGGTATTAGATGGTTATTCTATTACCCACATTTGCTTTTAACGCCCTTGAATTTTGAAATATTCAAAATCCATTGCCTCAGAGAATAATAAAGTTTGTTATCATACATATCTTTCTCGTGTAGGAGATGAATTAGTCCATTTATTTACTTCTATAGTTCTACATTCTTTGCACTTATTATATGTACTCAGATTTTGATATATAGATACTTGAACTCTTTTATGAGTTGGACTTGAACCGGTATCTCTGGGAGCAAAAGATAGGCCCGGAGAACCACCTTTCACTTTGATCGTGACAAAAAAAGAAAGAATTGGGGGAACTTGGAGTTGGCATGTAGGTGATAGATTGCCTGCTTACCATATTGTGGGTGCAATCTTAGTCTGTAACTAACTTAAATTCCTAGGGCTGCCTCTGGTTATACTTGGGTAACTAGAGGTTTTTCTAATTAGCGTATTTACTTTAGCTACCTTGAATTTTTGAATTATTTTTGCGTATACTTACTTAGTTTGTCTGCGTGTTCAATTACTCGGCATTTTCCAGAGAATTTGGGACGTTCTATTTGGGTTTTCAACATGAAAAATACTAGTAAGATAATTATAATTGGAAAATTGTGTCTTTTACAAGACAATAGGCAAAGATAGAGAGTGGAATGTTCTCTTGTTGCAGTCCCGGAGGTTGATGTGTTTGTAGTTTTGTGATCATGATCAAGAAAATGTGTTTTCTGGGGATGTGTTTTTGTTAAGCAGGGAATTATTTGCAAAAGTTGAATTCAAGCAATGCTTTGGTTCTTGATTCAATTGGCTTGTTTTGTATTGTAAAACCAGGATACAAACTATGTATTTTGTTCACAGTAACTTTTAGCAAATTTGTGTGTGTCTTCTCAGAGGTGGGTAAAAAGGAGTCCTTCATCTTCTATTTTGGTTGAAGTGTTCCAACTTGAAGAACAGCTAGTCAAATTTGCTTGTGCTCACCATCGGTCCCACTAAATTGTGAACTGCCTTTAAGAAATAACGGATTTCATTGTAGCTGCTAAGTGATTTTAGTTACGAACCAGATGATTTTCCAGCAACCTGAGATAATAGTCCATTCTATTATATCCCGCAGGCATTGCGATTTCTTTATTCCAAAATAGAAAAACGTCCCTCTTCATTTTCAAGAAAGAAAATACTTCATGGCTTTGATGTCTTACATTAGCTAGTGCATATGCATTTATCAGATATGTGTAGAAATAAAAACTTGTATTTCCTGTTCATTCAAAACATTTTAATTTACATCTGTTGTGCATTTTACTTTTTCGGCTCCTCCTTTTTCTTTTTCGTTCTTTGGTGTCAATTTCATGAACAGAATAGGTGTCAATGTTAATTAATAAAACATTTTCTTTTATATTGGGTAAATCAATCAATGCCATTACTAAAATAATTGGGCCAAAATATGAATCCTTTATATCCATTATGCTTTGTTCAGGCGACTTAGTATTTAGAGGATTCATCATAACGACTATCTTTATACTGGTTGTCAACCTATCTTAGACCGCCAGTTATTCTTTGGCGTAGGTTGAGCAGTAACATGTATTGGGTGTTTGTTCTAATTTTTGTTTTATGTATTAGTATCAGTAGAATTGACGTGCTTCTTGTTTGTTGTATTATTATGAAGAAACTCGTCAATTGATTGACCTCGGATTTCTTTGTAGGCTAACTCTGCATCGGGCATGGCTGTGCACGACGATTGCAAACTGAAATTTTTGGAGTTGAAAACTAAAAGGGCTTATCGCTTCATAGTGTTCAAGATTGAGGAAAAGCAAAAGCAAGTTATTGTGGAAAAGCTTGGTGAGCCGGCTGAAAGTTATGAGGACTTCTGTACACACCTGCCTGCAGATGAGTGTCGCTACGCTGTCTATGATTTCGACTTTCTGACAAAGGAGAGTGTTCCAAAGAGCAGGATTTTCTTTATTGCATGGTAATGCTGAATGATTAGTCTTATTCTAATTTTGATCAAGAATTTTTATCCTTTTATTGCTTGTAATTATCCCAAAAAATGTACTTTTATTGCTTGTTTTTGGATGTTGCGCACTAACTGTTGATATTTGTTATTGTTACTGTGGTTTTTCATAGGTCTCCTGATACCTCTAAGGTTAGAAGCAAAATGATCTATGCTAGTTCCAAGGATAGATTTAAGAGGGAATTGGATGGGATTCAGATTGAGCTGCAAGCAACTGATCCAACTGAGATGGGTTTGGATGTGTTCAAAAGCCGTGCCACATAAATAAAGTTCTCTAGTACAGCATTGGATGTTCTCTTTACTTTTGTTGAAGAGAAATGTTAATATTTGTTGGGACAGGGTCCTGGCTAAGATATGATATTGATATTGGTCTGTTGTCAAAATTCTATTTTAAAAGGCTTGTCATCCTGTAGACATTATGTGGTTTTGGTCTTATTTTGTGGTGTTTGCGCGTGGAACTTATGTCATGAGTAGCTTTTGGGGCTGGTACGAGTTAACAACTGTTATCAGATTGTTCCTTCTTTCGTTTTGTATGTTTCTTCTTATCCTGTTGCACCTTCTGTAATCCATTTATGTGTATGATACTGGTTGGCTGCCGCTGCTATTTTTTGTCCGTCTTCGTACAGTTTTGGTTAGTTTTTGTTTTAAATACAGGGCAGAAGGAGGTTGAATTGTTTTGGGCTGTCGCCTGTTTTTTCTGGATGTGATGACTATCTACTTGGTGGGGATTGAACATTTTATCACTTTGAAAGGATAACATGTACTATCTGGAAAAACAATTACTATTTGAGGGAGCTTTCCTTAGTTGGCAGACAGCAATAAGATAGAGACATTAGCTGTCTGCTCTCTCAAGTTTGACACAATGGAGATGTAGACTTGTCCCAGCGTGGGTGTTGAATGGTGATTGTTGAGTGTTGACTCATATGATGTACATGTAATGGCGATGGTATGTAATCACCATATTGTGGAAATATGGAATAAAAAGTCTTGTGTTTGGGTAGGTTAAAAATGTATACATATAGCTAGGTACGACTGACAGTTAGGATTCAAAGGCGTACTAGGAATGGCAATTTGCTAGGGATGGCAATGTGGCAGGTGCGGGGTGGGTTAAAATAATTTTTAAATTTTTTAAAGCGGGATTGGTTGCGGATTCGATGTGTGGCAACTTTGAATTTCATCTTTTCTGAAACATAGCAACAACTTGCACTACAATTTTACATTCTTTTGTACTGGCACGTATGTTATTTTAATTATAATTAACCAATTTGCACATGTCTCGACAAGATGACATTAGTTAAATTTGTCAAATCTTATGTGATACAATTTTCATGAGGTGGAGCGAGCGAAGATTTTTTTTTTTTAATGTCATGCTCCTAGATTATAATATTACCGAAAATTTTGCGACATGCGTGAAAGCTGAATATATAATATAATAGAATCCATGGGTGTAGTTTTTTAATTTTTCCTCCATGTGTTTTTTTTTTCTTTTTTTTCTTTCGATTTTGAAATTTTAATTCTTTTTGGCAAGAACATCCGTTCATAGCTTCAGCTAAGCTCTCTACGCAGTTTTCCAATTCACTGTCCAGTACAGTCTTCTTTCACTTCTATGTTTGTTTGTATTTCCGTGTATGGATAAAGAATTAAAGTAAAACAGAACTTATGTATAAGAATATATGTCTACATCTAATATGGTATTTCAGTGTTGTGTATCCTCCTATATCTAATCTGGCATCACATAAATAAAACACTCGTCCTCAAATATTTGTATGATTGGAGTATGTCAAACTAGTTTGTTTTAGAAGAAAAAAACAAAATAAAAAAGAAAAAAACCTTAAGTGGGCCGGGGCAGGGCGGAGCGGGTTGAAAACTGAAAAATAACTATGTGAGGCTGGGCGGGGTGGGTTGAAATTTTTGTAGGTTTTGCCAAAAAATTATACATTCCATGCCCTCGGAGAGTACTTTGTCATGCTAGGTCACTAACATATCCTTTTCTTATGTCATCCCTACAATTTGCTTTGGGAAGGCTAAGAATTTAGTACTCCTTCTATTTTTATTTATGTAATGTAGTTTGAATTTCGAGAGTCAAAACTTGGACTAAGAGTTCAGACATGAGCTTTTGTAAGCTAATAATGACTAGAAGGCAGCTTTTGTAGACCGTTGAGTCAGTATATACAGTTCCTCGCTGCCTAATGTCATTCCTGCTATGCTGAAAAGATAGATGCAGAAGAAAAAGTACTAAGCTCCCTCCGGTCCAAAATAAGTGATTTTCTAGCTTTTTTCTTATGGTCCAAAATAAGTGATTTTTACGGAATTCAAGAATGAATTTATTATTTTGTTTCTACATTGCCCTTGGAGTAAATAGTGTTGAAATATGTGTTAGGAGTATTTAAGTGAGATAGTAAAAGTTAATATGGTCAATTTCATTGCTAATTAATGCTAAAAGGTAAATTTCTTAATATGCATGAAAACAGGCAAAAAGTCACTTATTTTGGACCGGAGGGAGTAGTTGATATCTGCCAAAAAAAAGAGTAAGTTGGGAAAACAGGAAAACGCCGTCTGTGGGGATCGAACCCACGACCACGTGGTTAAAAGCCACGCGCTCTACCACTGAGCTAAGAAGGCTCCGTTGTCTAACCCGAACGATGTTTTATATATATTCGTGCCTAATTAGCTAGGCGCGTTATCCACTTTCTACAATGAATCAAAACATGTACAGCTTAAAAAGACAGTATATGGTCATCATTCCTAAATATCCACAGTAGCAGTAGCAAAAATCCCAATGCAGTTTTAAAGGGTACTTGATAAGTTTTATTCTCTTATATATCTGAAATATATTTGGTCCTAATTAGCAGTTTGATAGCTTTGATTTCCCTAAACACATGTTCATTTAGGTGCGTGAGAGAGAAAGTTTGAAAATTCATCTTCTAATAGCAATATTTTTAACTATTAATTGCCACAAAATCTCATATAATGATTTATTTGTTTCATTTTTCTATTTTTCCTTGTTTCTTCAGACAATTTTTCTCAACTTTGCACTTCTTTTTTAGCCAAAATAGTAGAGTTCCAATTCTTTCTTTCCTTTTTTAAAGATTTGAATTTTTGTGCAATGGATAAAAATATACAATGATATAAAGGGCAACCTGATGAATAAAATATCCCGTTTTATCTGAGGACGAGTTGTATCCCAAGGGGGTGTGATGTAGTGTGTACGGCTAAAATTGGGGAGGCCAATTTTATGTTTGCTATGATATTCGGTGGCTTGTTCGTATGAGATCCCAAATATGGTCCGGGGTTCGATCTCGAAGCCCCTCTTACTTTCGACCTAAGAGGATACGAGCCCATGATCGACACAAGAAACGACACGAAGATTGAGGCAGACAGCTCTGCAACGAAGTACGATTCCGTACTTGGGCATTAATTAACCAAATCAATCAAAATCTTTGTAATAAATGCTGATGTACTATGTTGGGATCCTCCCTGCTATATAAAAGGGACCCTTGTCATTTTGTAAGAAACACAATATTGAATACAAGGCACAAGAATATTCTCTGCTTTATTACTTAAACATTCTATATTTCTCTCTACTAGCTCATTTACTCACATTTATTGCTTTTTATTAATTGTTCTACATTTATAGCTCATTATTGATCATAAACAACATATCCCGAAGCCTGTAAGCTAGTTATAGCTTCATCGACCATCTGACGGTAGCCCCGAGACTCGACCCTGAGGACCCTCGAGGCCAGTATTGAACCTTCGAGCTAAAGCATTCTGGTTTGCTTTTCTTCAAGTTTCTAACCGCTTTTACTCTACTCTGTCCCAACACACTTAGCTTCAACTGCTTAATAGCCAGTACTAATATAAATCACATATTTTTAGAACCACTTAATCATATATAATTGTTATTACCGCTTTCAAGGTAAACAGTTTGGCACCCACCGTGTGGCTAAAAATAATAGTGATTGTTTTAGTGCCGGTTCGCTGAAAAATGCAAGTTATCTTTCACACTTTTTCTTGTCCAAAAAACCTTTGATTTCAAGTAAGAATGTCTGGCTCAGCGAATGCATGCGAAAGTAGCAGCTTTGGGGGCTACAGAGAGAATGATGTAACCATCCCGAACGCTGGCATACCTCCGCGAAACCCCGGCAGCGCAACATAGCTAACCCCTGAGGACACATACCCAAACAATGGCCAGCACAACGATGCCAGTCCTCGCACTAGCAGGAGCGCACGCCGAGAAGGCCAGCAGGGAGAGCGGGAAACCACCGCCCATAAGAAAGGAGGGTACAACCTCCAAATGATATTCGAAATGCTCCGGGCACAGCAAACATCGATTACCCAGCTGCAAATCCGTAAAATAATCTAAGGTGTGTCAGCACCGACGGCAACCCCCTGAATCTGGCCAGTACCAGAAAGGTCAAGGAATCAAGGACCAACAACTGATCCCGTGGTCATAAGGATGCTCGAAAACCTCACCAGGAGGATAAAATAGAGGCTCCCAGAGAGGAATACATCGGGAGTCAAAGGAGTGTCGTGAGGAACAACGCACCCCAAGACAATCCAAAAATAGACCGAAGCAGGGTGGCAGACAAAGTCAAGCACGATAGGTATGCGAAGCCAGTAAGAGTATGCCAATCGGCCCAATACATCTTCGGAGACGACGTTTCATACATCATATCAACCATGAGTAAAATCAAAGACACCAAATGGCCAAAACCCGTTCTGTTAGACCCTTCGCAGAGGGATCCTAACCTAACGTGCAAGTTCCACGATAATCACGGTCATCGAACCGAGGATTGCAGGCACCTTCAGAGGGAGGCGACCCGATTATCTAGCAAGGGGTATCTGCAAGAGTTCGTCAACAATTGGATCATAAATCCTCCTCAGAAGGGGCAACAAATCGAAAGAGCGGAGCGAGAAAACCCTAACACTCCGTGTATAAGATCATTGGGGGAAATGACATCCCTCAGGGACTCGTAATTAAACGGGAAAAAATATAGGCTGCAGCGGCACGACAAGTTCGGGGCCATGCACCCAGAGATATCCTCACATTCAACGACGGGGATCTCGAGACCCCGCCTTACCTGCATAATGATGCGTTGGTAATTTCTTTCCTTTTAAATAACGTCCAAATTAAACGCGTACTTGTGGATCCAGGTAGTTCGTCAAACGTGATCAGGTCGGAAGTAGTAGAACATCTCGGGATGCTCGACCGAGTCGTGCCCACCTCGCTAACCCTCAACGGGTTCAATATGGCCAGCGAGACAACAAAAAGGGAGATAACCCTCCCGGTTAACGTATCCGAGAAAGTTCAAAATACCAAGTTCTATGTCATCGAAGGGGACTTGAGGTACAACGCATTGCTTGGAAGGCCATAGATACAAAACATGAGGGCAGTGCCGTCAACTTTCTACCAAATGATGAAATTTCCAATGGAAGGAGGTATAAAGACCGTATATGGAGAAAAACACACGACCAGAGAAATGTTCGCTATCCACAACGACTCACTGGCGTCGATGCCTCCCGTCCCGGAAGAACCAGAAGAGAGAATGACCTCCGAGGATAGCGAGGAAGATTTTCTCACATCTCGCACCTTCGTCGCCCCCGAGGAATCAGATGCGACCAAATTAACAGTCGAAGAGCTGGAGCAGGCAGTCCTGGTCAAACATTCTTCGGATCAAAAGGTATACCTGGGAACGGGGTTAACCCCCAAACTCAGAAAAAATTTCATTCAGTTCCTTGCCAATAACATCAATTGTTTCGCTTGGTCCCATTTAGACATGATAGGGATTCCACCCGAGATAACCACCCATCGGCTAAGCGTCGACCCCAGGTTCAAACCGGTGAAGCAAAAGAGGAGACCCTAATCTGAGGTAAAACACGCATTCATCAAGGATGAGGTAACGAAACTCCTCAAAATAGGCTCTATTAGGGAAGTAAAATACCCCGACTTGATGGCCAATGTGGTGGTAGTACCCAAGAAGGGAAATAAGTTAAGAATGTGTGTAGATTATAAGGACTTAAATAGGGCATGTCCTAAAGATTCATTGCCACTGCCCAATATCGACCGTCTGATCGATGACACGGCTGGGCACGAGACCTTTACCTTTCTCGATACCTACTCGGGGTACAATCAGATTCAAATGAGCCTGAGGACAGGGAAAAAACTTCGTTCATCACGAAGTACGGTACGTACTGCTACAATGTCATGCCCTTCGGGCTGAAAAATGCGGGAGCCACGTACTAACGGTTGGTTAATAAAATGTTTGAGGGCCAAATAGACAAGTCCATGGAAGTATATATTGAATATATGCTAGTTAAGTCCCTGCGCACAGAGGACCATCTGACCCATTTGCAGGAAACGTTCGATATCCTCAGAAGCTATAACATAAAGCTCAATCTTAAGAATTGTGCCTTCGGGGTAGGATCAGGAAAGTTTCTAGGCTTCATGGTATCAAACAGGGTGATCGAGATCAATCCCGACAAGATCAAAGCCATCGAAGAGATCACGGTGTTTAACAACGTGAAGGCTGTACAACGGCTGACTGGGCGGATAGCGGCCTTGGGACGGTTCATATCGAGATTGTCAGATAAAAGCCATCATTTCTTCTCCCTGCTCAAAAAGAAAAATAACTTCGAATGGACCCTCGAATGCCAAAGTGCCTTGGAATAATTGAAGCGGTATCTGTCGAGCCCACCTTTGCTCCACACCCCAAAGGAGGACAAAATGTTGTATCTGTACTTGGCCGTATCGGAGGTAGCGGTAAGCGGTGTGCTGGTTCGAGAGGAAAAAGGTACGCAATTTCCTGTCTATTATGTGAGTAGGACCTTAGGCGATGCCGAAACCAGGTATCCTCTTCTGAAAAAATTAGCCCTTGCGTTAATTAGCCCATCTCGGAAATTAAAACTTTATTTTCAATGTCATCGCATCTGCGTTTTAACGATGTACCCGCTTCGAAACATATTACATAAACTCGAGTTGTCGGGTCAGTTGTCCAAGTGGGACATCGAACTCGGAGGGTACGATATCGAATATCAGCCCTAAACGACTATCAAATCCCAGATTTTGGCGGATTTTGTAGCCGACTTCGCGCCCGCCCTAGTGCCCGAAGTTGAAAAAGTATTACTATTGAAAACATGCACATCTTCCGGGGTATGGACCTTGTTTACTAACGGTGCCTCCAACGTAAAAGGGTCCGGGCTCGGCATAGTCCTAAAGCCGCCTACGGACGGCATAATCAGACAATCCATAAAAACTGCAAAATTGACTAACAATGAAGCCGAGTATGAGGCTATGATTGCAGGTCTAGAATTTGCCAAAAGCCTCAGAGACGAATGCATCGAGGCCAAATATGATTCTCTCCGAGTCGTTAATTAGGTAAATAGGAGCTTCGAGGTCCGAGAAGACAGAATGTAGAGGTACCTTGACAAAACTCTGGTCACGCTGCACCACTTCAAGGAATGGACCTTAAACCATATACCTCGAGAGAAAAATAGTGAGGCCAACACCCTCGCAAGCCTGGGGTCGTCCGTCGAGGAAGATGATGTGCTCCCCAGAGTTGTTGTTCAATTAACAAGATCGGTGATCGAAGAAGGCCACGCCGAAATCAACTCCACCATCCTGACATGGGATTGGAGAAACAAATACATCAGTTATTTGAAGGACGGGAAGCTGCCCACGGACCCGAAAGAATCAAGAGCCCTACGGACCAAGGAAGCCCGGTTCTCGCTCGACGAAAATAACACTCTCTATAGGAGGACCTTCGACGGGCCCCTGGCAGTATGCCTGGGTCCGGGGGACATGGAGTACGTGCTTCGGGAAATCCACGAGGGTAACTGTGGGAACCACTCGAGCGTCGAATCCTTAGCCCGAAAGGTGATTAGAGCAGGTTACTACTGGGACAGTATGGAAAAAGACGCTAGGGAGTTCGTCCGAAAATGCGACAAATGTCAAAGGTTGGCGCCGATGATCCACCAGCCCGGCGAACAACTGCATACGGTCCTGTCACCATGGCCATTCATGAAATGGGGGACGGACATCGTCAGACCACTACTAACGACACCAGGTAATTCCAGATTTATTCTGTTTATGAATGACTATTTCTCAAAATGGGTGGAAGCACAGGCCTTCGAGAAGATAAGAGAAAAAGAAGTCATCAACTTTATATGAGACCATATACTATGCCGATTCGGAATTCCCTTCGAAATAACTTGCGATAATGGAAAGTAGTTCATAGGGGGCAAAGTAACGAAGTTCCTCGAGGATCATAAAATCAAGAGGATCCTATCAACGCCCTACCACCCGTGCGCCAATGTAACGACCCGACCTGATGTTTTGAGAATTTAAACTCCGTTCAGTGATGTAAGGTCATGAACAACTTCACATTGGGTATACCGACCTGCGTGCGTGGTTGGATTCAGTTACCGGATAATCCGGACTCGAATTGGGAGGCAAATTTCAATTTTTGAAGTTTAAGTGATGTGAGTTGATCGGAGGTTTGACCTTTCTGAAAATGGCCTCGGAATGAGTTTTAGTTAATTGCAATAGCCTAGTATGATTATTTTGGACTTAGGCGGCGTCAGGAATTGGTTTTGGAGGTCCGTGGAGTAATCTGAGGTAATTTGGCAAAAGTTAGAATTTTGGCAATTTCGGCCGATAGGTGAAATTTTGATATCGGGCCCGGAACAGAATTCTAAGAGTGGATGTAGGTCCTTTGTGTCATTTATGATTTGTATGCAAAATTTCACGTCATTTCGGGTTGAATTGATAGGTTTCGACGCAAGTTTTGATATTTGAAGTTTTGAAAATTTATAAGTTTGATTTCTTGGTTCGATTCGTCGTTTTGGTGTTGTTTTATGTGATTTGAAACCTAGAGCGAGTCCGTGTTAGGTTATATGACTTGTTTCTGCATATAGGCGGGGTCCCGGGACCCCGAATGTGTTCCGGATGAACCACGAGTCATTTTTCCCACTTTTAGAACTGTTGTTTTTCTGCTTCTGGTGTTCTCCTCCGCGATCATGAACAGCTCTTCGCGTTCGCGATGTGTTGTTGCTGGCTACCTCAAAATTCTTCTTCGCGTTCGCATCTGGCACACTGCGTTCGCGTAGAACCTGTTCCTTGTTCTTCGCGTTCGCAACCTCTTCACTGTGTTCGCGAAGGGGCTTGCTGGACAACCTCGTTTTTCCTCATCGCGATCGCACCCCTTGTTACGCGTTTGCATAGGCCCCACCTTCTCCCTCTCCGCGTTCGCGATCCAGGCGTTCGCGAAGTGTAAATCTGCGCAGCTTCATTTTCTCTTCTTCGCGAACGCACGCCTTTTTCCGCGTTCGCGATGCACAAATGACTGGACAAAATATAAGTTTTCAAAAACGAGGGTTAAGCCATTTTTATCACATTTTGACTTCTCGAGCTCGGTTCTTGGCGATTCTTTGAGGGTTTTTCACACAATTCGAATGGGTAAGTATTCTTCAACTAGAATTAAACATATTCCATGAATTAGTCCTTGTTTTTATCATATAATTTGTGTTTTGAGTTGGGAAAATTGTGGGTTTTGAAAGAAAATTCCGAAATTGAAAAAAATCATGATTTGAGGGACCAAATGATATCGGAACTAGATAAATTTTGTATGGTTGAACTCGTATGGGAATAGGTATTCAGATTTTGTAAAATTTGACGGGTTCCGAGGTGCGGGCCCGGGGGTCGACTTTTGGATCGATTTATAATTTTGTAAAGATTGAAACTTTATTATTCGGAATAGTTTCTTATACGTTTTATGTGTATTTTGAAGTTGTTCTAGTTGATTTTGAGCCGTCCGTAGGTCTTTTTGCCCGAGAAGTCAATTTAGAGTACATGGTTGTCGTCTTCGAGGTAAATATCTTGCCTAACCTTGTGTGGGAGAACTACCCCTTAGGATTGAGTCTTCTATGTTGATTGTAGCCCGTATACGCGAGGTGACGAGTGCGTACTCGGACTTATTTTCAAATAGGTTGGCCTTTTAGGATTTTAGGTCCTTATATTCCCCGTGTATGGATTGTAATTGTTATATCTGAGTTCCTGATTGCTAGTTTCATCTCTTCCTGCTCAAATTAGAAATTACTTGCTTAGTGTTCCTTTGTTTCTTATTTGATCTTAATTGACTTAAATGAAGACTTTTCCTTTCCTACTGTTATGCTATATCTTCCTTCATACACTGCCTATTTGACTAAAACTAGTATAATCTCGCCGTATAATTATTTAGCAGTAATTGGAATATCTATACGTTGGTGTCAAACATGCCCGTGAGTCGTACATTGTGATTTCTATGATTTTCCCTTAAGTGCTACTTAGGTTTAGTTGATAATCATCCATGTTGATGGTATTTCCTTGGTGTTGCCTATCACAGAGCATTGTTCAAGCTGAGTTTATTCTGTGAAGCTAATTGTCTAAGTGAGATTGGTTATAGCTGCTTCCCTTGCCGGGATGATTTGGTTTCTTTGGTCGTGAACTTGAATATATAGAATCGTTGCTATATTTTCCTTGTTTTCCCCTCGTTATGCTGTTTCTCTTTGTGCTTGGCATTCCCTTCAGTGGCTACTTCTTATGAGTGAGTTTTTACCATTCTTGTGATTCAAGTCTTTGTATTGATTTGCTCATCGCGCCTTGCATTTTGTCTTTTGTTGCTTTTGCGCCTGTTTTGGCAATGTATGTTGTTTCTGTCGCATTCTGGTTGTTTTCCTTAGTGGCTGCATTGCATATTTAAATTGGGACAACAGAAGAGATTCCGGGAGTTTTCCCCTGTACTGCATTGCATATTTAAATTGGGACTACGTACGAGATTCCAGGATCTTTCCCCTGCACTGCATTGCATATTTAAATTAGGACTACAGACGAGATTCCAGGAGCTTTCCCCCTGTACTACATTGCATATTTAAATTGAGACTATGGATGTATTCCGGGAGCTTTCCCCCTATACTGCATGATAAATTATGAGTTATGGACTGAGTTCCGGTAGATTTATCTTGAGGATATTATGATCGAAAAGTTATATTTCAAAATTATATTTGAAAAGCAAGCAGAAAATGATATTTGAAAGTCATTTATTGGGAAAGTATATTTGAAAATCACGTACCTTGAAAGAACTATGTTTTAAAGATTTCTATATATATATATATATATATATATATACACACACACACACACACATTCGGAGAAAGTATGTTTCAAAGAGAATCTTTCTATACTGAAATGATTATATCTTCAAAGCTTTCAATATAAACTGCGGTTTAGAAGTTTTCACCAATTTATTGGGTATATTGGTTAAAGTCTGATGTGGACAAACTGACGCAGTGTTGAGTTGCTGGTGTGTTTATTGTGTGGTGATTTTTCCGGTTTTGGCTCGTGTTTTTCTATCCATTCTTATGGTATTTTTATGTTGTTCCATTGATTAGTTTTCGGTAATTCCTTCCGCCTTTTATTGCCATGTTGTTAACCATATCGTAAAACCTTTAGATAGATATTATGTCTGGTCTTTTCTATATTGATGCTTGTTTAATTTATTAGACCAGTGGTGTCTCGACTAGTCCTCGTCACTACTTCACCGAGGTTAGTCTTGATACTTACTGGGCACCGCTGTGATGTGCTCATACTACACTTCTGCGCATTTTTGTGTGCAGATCCAGGTAATTATTGTTAGTAGCTGCGCGGACCATTGACGAAAGAGACTCAAGGTAACCTGTTGCTGCGTTCACAGGCTTCAGAGTCACCTTCTTGTATTTATTATTCATACCCTATTGTATTCATTCCAAACAGTGGTAATTTAGAGATTTTAGAGTAAATTCGTTGAGCTTATGACTTATATTACCGATTTTGGGAACATTGTAATTCTGTCAAGATTTCTATATTGAGACCGTTAGATTTCTTTTATTATTGTTGTTATTATCTAAATGTTAGGCTTACGTAGTCCTTAAGACTAGGTGCCATCACGATACCCAACAGATGGAAATTTGGGTCATGACAAGTTGGTATCAGAGCTATAGGTTCATAAGTGCTACGAGTCATAAGCGAGTTTAGTAGAGTCTTGCCGATCGGTATGGAGACATCTGTACATATCTTCGAGAGGATACGGAACTATTAGGACAATTTCACTTCCTTCATTCCTATCGTGCGAGTTCATTGATCTTGAAGTTTGAAGTTATCGTTCCATTCTCTCACCGATTGTGAGGACACGAGCTGCGGTTCCTGATGATGTTACCCCGAAGCAAATGTCGCAAGGGTCGAAGACAGAGGCCCACGAGGAGCACGTGCCGCAGTTAAGATGCCTACCAAAACAGCCGTTGAGGAGTCGCCAGTAATTCCAGTTGGGGGACAGGTACTGGAGGTGCTTGATGTTACCCCAACAATACAACATTCACCACTTGCATTCTGCCAACATATGAGAGATGATTGGAGTAGCTGACATTTATTTTATTGGTGATTTTTTCAATAAGTTGGTGGCACTCCAGCTTGCTCCATTTCTTCGACGACAATGGTAATCCCAAATATCTAATTGGAAATGTACCTTCACTGCATCCAGTTTTGGTCAAAAGCATCCGCTTGGTTAGCTCATCCACACCAGCTAGAAATATACTGTATTTGTCATTGTTTGCCTTCAATCCAGTGGCATTGCTAAAATGACCTAGGGCCTCCATTACTCTGTCTACTGATGCACCATCACCCTTGCAGAAAATCATTAGGTCATCAGCAAATATTAAATGAGTTAGCTTGATCCCTTTACACATATGATGGTGCTTGAAATCTGGTAAAGTGCTCATCAGTGTTAGAATCCTAGAAAGGTACTCAATGACTAGTACAAATAATAGAGGTGACATAGGGTCTCCTTGCCTGGGCCCTCTCTTCCCTTCAAAATAACCATACCCCATTGAATTTAATAGAGAACTTAGGGGAAGATATACATGTCATTATCAGTAGAACAAATTTCTCAGGAAAGTTAAATCCTTTCAAAGCTTCCTCCACAAAGTCTCAACTTACCATATCATAAGCTTTCCTTAAGTCTATTTTCATCAGACACCTAGGTGAGATTTTCCTATTATAGTGTCTAAGCAAATCATGACATATAAGTACATTATGTACCAGTGACCTCCCTTCAACAAATGCCGCTTGATTTTCTGCCACTATGTAACTGATGTCTCTCTTCAATCTTCTGTAAATCATCTTAGAGATACACTTGTAAACGACATTGCAATAGGAAATGGATCTATATTGACTTGCATTTTCAGGGACCTTAACCTTAGGGATTAAAGCTATCATTGTTGAATTGATTTGAGTTAATAATTTTCCATTATTAAGGAACTCCAGGATTGCTTCAGATACATCCTTACCAATCACATTCCATGTTGCTTTGTAGAATCTACTATCATAACCATCTGGGCCTGGGCTTTTGTTACTGTCTATATCAAACATTGCAGTCTTTACATCCTTCTCTGTATACTTTTTTATTAAGTCCACCTGGTGTGCTACTGAAAGTGTAGGACCATTTTTCAAAATTCTCTTATTTGATTTGCACCTTGACACTTCCCTTGTTCCCAATAAGTCTTCATAGTAATTTACAAAAATATTTGCAATGGAAAGTGGATCTGTCCGCAACACATTCTGGTTATCCTGTAGTTGTATGATGGCATGTTGTGACTTCATATGCTTGATGACTGCAAAGAAGTATTTGGTATTGTCATCCCCAAGTCTAAGCCAATTTGCCTTACTTTTTTTTATGAAGAACATCTCAGCCAGATATGAGGTCCTTCTAAATTCCAGGTATTTCATTTTCTCCTCCTGTTGCAATTGTTGATCCATTGGATTAGCTTGAAGAGCTTGTTGAATCTGCATTAGGGCTTCTCTATTGTCATTAGCTTCTGAGATTATATTCCTGAAATATTTGCCATTTAGTTCCTTCAAACTCCTCTTTAGTAGTTTTAGCTTCCTTATTATTTGCAGCATCCTACAACCATCTATGTGAGTACACCAGATACTTTCCACCCTCTCTATAAACTATGGATGGTTTACCCATACATTACAGAACTGGAATGGTTTCTTTACTTTTGGTGGAGAATCGAACAATGAAATTTTCACATGACAATGGTCGTTAATCCCCTCTGGTAAGAAAGTAGCTATGTAAGATGGCATGTTGTCTATCCACTCACTATTCACAAAAGGAATTTTTACATTCCTATACCATATAGGAAACTATATTACCCTCAATGTTTAAGGTTTGATATAATTACATTTAGTATACCTAATTACCAATTATATACCATTAGTGGTTTTTAAGGGTATTAATTACACTCCTAATTTAATGGTACCGTATATTCCTTCTAATCCCACTTCCCGCACGTTTCTCTCTACAATTCCCACACCTTCACCCATGTTTCCCTCCCACACCCACGATTTCTGTATCAAAATCCCATTATTTCTTCCATAGCCAAGGCACTATCGGCACCTCTGCAATCTTGTCCCAATGTTTTTGTGCTCGGGGAAGATGAGCACAAGCCTGGTCGATTTGATGATTATGATTTTGGGTTCCTTCACATTAAGGTTTATTTCCCAGAGTTTGATTCTCAAAATGTTCTGAGCTCGAATAGATCTTTTTATCTTTTTCTTTTGATGCTTCAATTGTTGGCAAAAGTCAATTTTCTTGTAACAATTCATGGGAGGATTTTTCTTAGGAAGATCTATCCCTTCATCATGTTTTTTTGGATTCCATATTTAGCATAGCAGTTTCGTAAGGAGTAACAAGAGCATATAGGAGAATCACAAAATTGTAGCATAATTGGGATTTTCGACATAATTGCATTTTTTGCAGAAGATTTGTAGAAGTTTTAGTCGTTTTTGATTTGTGAAAACAGAAAACAAAGTGATGGGTTGTATTCTGCTTTGATGATCTAACAAACTTTTATATGAAGAACCAGAGAAAGGACCTGATATGTAGGCAGCCCAACCAGTCAACCTTGACTCAGGAATTCTGGACAGTGTACTGTCAAACGCATAAGGACCAGTTGAAGGACCTGATCCCTTGACAGACTCGCAGACGAAAGTACATGTCAACTCTATAGTTGTAAAAAGCTGTGGCAGAAAAGTGACTGCATGCAACTGTACACGCTACCGTGCAGTAACAGTGTAGCAGTCACTTCCCATTGGTTGTGTAATGTACCTTCAAGATATGGGATATCCTTCTTAGAATGTGCCAAGGTCTTTAATATATTGTTCAAAGAAAAACGAGAACATTCACTCGAGCATTTACTAAGAACATCCTCTCAAGCATTGAAGTGGTCTCAAGCATTGAAGACTCAAGTGTTTCAAGAGCAAGAAGACAACTCCACTAAGACGGACCAGTTTCCTATTGTGTCGTTAGAGTCTTTAGTTGAGTTGTAATATTGAATTTTGTCTTTCATTGTATCCTCCTTTCTTTTGTAGAAGCACCATGGTAGGAATCTCTCAACTCTAAACCATCCATGTTTTTGTTGTGACTAGGGATAGTCATAAGTCAAAGTCTTTGTAACTAGATAGTAACAAAGTTGCTTGTAATAAGTGATTACAAGTTAATGCGTGGAAGTTTTTGTAAGAAGTACATTACAAAGTGGCTTGTAATAGTTTAGATTACAAGTTAGTGAAGTTGAAATCCTACAAGTGTAGGTCGTGGTTTTTTTCCCCTTGAGTGGAATTTTTCCACGTAAAAATCCCTCGTCTCTTTACTTGCTTTCTTAATGTATTTCTCTGTGGGAACTAGTAGAGGACCGGGTAACTCTACAGCTTGGTGGACTCATATAAACTATCATTTGGTATCAGAGCAAGCTCTTTCTAAACGGTTAACACCTAGAAAGGATCTGTAATGGTTGCTCCACCAAACTTCGAAGAAGGACAATCAACATATCGACCTCCTAGGTTCAACGATCAGTACTATGGGTGGTGGAAAACTCGCATGCACGACTTCATAATGGCTGAAAATTATGAGTTATGGGACATCATTTGTGATGGCCCTCATGTTCCTATGAACAAGGTTGGAGAGGTTGGTCTGTTGGTGCCAAAAACTAGGAAGGATTACAACGATACTGACAGAAAAGATGTGGAAAAGAATTTTCGTGCAAAGAAAATTCTAGTGTGTGGTATAGGACCTGATGAATACAACAGGATCTCTACGTGCCAATCAGCTAAAGAGATTTGGGAAGCTCTACAGATTGCACATGAAGGAACAACGCAAGTGAAGCAGTCCAAGATTGATATGGTCACTACTGAGTATGAGCTGTTTAAGATAAAGGAAGATGAATCTATACAGGATATGCATACTAGATTAACTTCCATTATCAATGAGCTTCACTCTCTGGGAGAAGTCATTCCTAGGAACAAGCTAGTGCGAAAGATCTTGAGTGTTCTGCCTAGCTCCTGGGAGAGCAAAGTCAATGCTATCACTGAAGCAAAGGTCTTGCAGGTTTTAACAATGGATGAGTTGATAGGTAACTTGAAAACTTATGAGATGAAAAAAGAAAAAAGACAGTGGAAGAAGGGAACCTAAGAAGGAGAAGAACCTGGTTCTTCAAGCTGAAAAACATGAGTCAAGGAAAGAGGACAACGACATGGCCTATCTCACCAAAAGATTCTAGAAGATGGTGCGAAGGAACGGGGGAATACCAAGAAGAGGCAGCTCAAGCAAGCCCAAAAATTATGACTTATGTCATAAATGTGGTAAGCCTGGACATTTCATAAAGGATTGCCCCCTCCTGAAGCAAGACACCTACAATCACAACACTGACAAAGCTGCGAAGAGGAACCAGGTCCCTGACAAAAGATTCAACAGAAAAAGCGCAGCTGACAACGTTGTGAAGCAGACTCTTGCTGCTTGGGGAGATTCGTCAAGTGAATCAGAAGAGGAACCTGAAGCGGAAAACAGCTCTATGATGGCAGTTGAGAACAAGGCTAAGGAGTATGACTCACTGTTTGCTCTCATGGCTTAATCTGATGAGGAAGAAGAAGATGACACAGATGAGGTAAACTTCAGGGACGTTTAGAGAAATCTGAAATCCTATTCTCCTAAAAAATTAATGTCATTGTCAAATGTTCTCATTGATACTTATTATAGCTTAGTTGAAGATAAGGATTCCTTTACCATAGAACTAGGAGAAGTAGAACAAACTAGAGATGATCTAGCTGTAGTGGTGGTAGATCTGAAAGAAACGATGGGGAATCTAAGCAATGAAAGGGTTAGCCTGAGTGAGAGGAAATCATTCAGGGACTTCGACTAGAACCTGGTTCCTCAAGTGTGGATAAGGGAAAGGAAATAGCCAGTGAAAAGTATATCAAGCTTGAGAAAGAACTGAAAGAGGCTAAGACTAGTCTGTGCAGTGAGGTTGAGAAAAACAGGGAGTTGCGAGCAGAAGTGAGCAAAATAAAATCTGATCTTAAAAAATCACTGAACTGGACCTGGTCCACAGATGCTGTCACTACCATGTACTTTAACAACTAGGGAAACAGGCAGGGAATCGGGTTCCAAAAGGAGAAAACTCCCTACAACCCACACAACAAATATGTCACAGTCCCAGACAATTGGCTTTGTACCCATTTTGGGAACAATGGGCACTTCAAGGAAAGCTGCCCAGCCAGGGATCATTCAGCCCAGAAAAACAAGATGTTTGCAGGCAAGAAGAATACAAAGTAGGGACCAGGTCCCAACAAAAAATATCAATTCCTGCCTGCATGGACTAGAAGAATTCTTATTCATCCCTTTGCTAACTACAAGGGACCCAAACTTGTTTGGGTTACTAAATCTTACCATTGACTTATATGTGCAGGGGTTGTTTAACCAAAGAATTAGATTCTTTGACCAAAGCTATTTTTAGGATGAACACTGGTTACTGATAATCAAGGAAATAAAGCTGAATAGTAGAAAACGAGTAATAGATAATATTGCAGAAATATAGAAAAGCAAAGATTGTATTCCCAAAATCAGATGATCCATTACAAGGTATATCCCCCTCCTTTATATAGGAGGTTTCTTGATATAACGTTTGGTTCATACAATAATTGCCCATTTATGACTAATTATTGTATTAATGAGGCGTTACGAAGGGCAACTGTGACTGGCGTGGGAAGGTTACATAATCTCTGATCTATTTATTTGAGGATTCTTGAATCTATCCGTAAATCTGTCCAGATTCACTTTGACCATGTTCTTTCCTTGTCTTGATTAGAGCAAGTTTCCCGTGGCTGATGAGCTCGAGGGTTTATTGAATCGTGCCTCTTTGTTCCGTATCTCTTCAAGGAATTACATCCAGCTGTCGCGTTCTCATGTGCCCACATAACTGCTGAGTTGTCAAGAGTTGGCTTACGTGTGAGACTCTTTTTTACCAATACAGATAGTCCCCCCACTTACCATATATTTATCGATTAATATTTGGTAAGTGGATACTCATTTATGGCGGGAATATTTTGTCGCCGCTTTGCCTCGAAACATCGCTCCTTTTTGTGGACATAAACGTCGTTTGTCTTGTCTATTTAATGCTCACACCACATGTCCTTCTCGGATTGGTTCTGTGTTTATTCGGCACCTTTTAGGGCTTTTTGCGGCGGCGTCAGTCCCGAAGTGACACCTTTAATTATGACTTTTCATCATTGTTTTTCCCATTGTTGACGGTTGTCCTCAAGTATAAATACCCTTCTTCCTTTCTTTACTTCCACGGAACATTTTATAAATGGTCTTCTTTATTTGTAAAGAATTTTCCATTGCCTTTGTAAACATGTCTTCATCAAATCAGCCTAAAAGAATAATAGATGTGGAAAAATTAACACCTTCTTCTGCTCCTACTAGGAGTCGGAGGGGAGGTAGATTGAGGAGTTTAGGATCCACTCCTTCTAGAGGTTCTTCTTCCTCTCATATAATTTCTCCTTCTTCCGCTAGGTCTTTAGTTTCTCCTAGGGCCAAGTCTTCTCATTCTTCATCTAGAGGTAAAGACGATCATCTTCGTGAACCTACAGTTGATGAAATTATTCCCGCTGAATTTGTCTTTACTAGGGAAAACCCAGTTCTTGTAGACCAGTCTTCTTCTTTAGACAGTGTTGAGAGATATCCAACCCTTATTACTGAGGGCCATATTTCCCTGGTTCGTAGGGTTTGTTCTTGGAGGTCTGATTTCCCTGTTTATGTTCCGAACAATAATCAAAGAATAACGTCTTATAAGACTGGTTATTCCTTTGTTTATACATATCCTTTTACAGTAGGGTTTAGACCTCCCATTGATCCAGTCATAATCGAGTTCTGTCGTTTCTTCAATATTTGTATGGGTCAAGTTGGTCTGCTTGTGTGGCGTGTGGTCGCGTGTCTTAGGAGTTTAGCTTCCTTAGCCTCAGTTCCTTTTACTTTCAACCATCTTATTCATCTTTATTCTCCTGTCTTGTTTCGTCAAGGGGTTTTTACTCTGGCTGCTCGAAGTAAGAGAGTGTTGGTAACCCCTGAGGATGACAAGGAAAGAGGTTGGTACCTCCGGTATGTCGTTGTTCCCACTGCTGGTTTAGTGGGTGAAGTGAATCTTCCCTTACCTGAGAAGTGGAATCGTGCACGTGAGTACATCTTCGATTCGCATTTGTTTTGCTTTGAGATGTTTTATTAATACCGTATCTATTTCTTCTTTTTCCAGCACTCATGGGTACTGTTGAGAATGTCTCCGGTATTCGTGACTGGGTAGAAAAACGGTTGTCTTTCGCTTCACTAGAAGAAAGGTCTTGGAAGTACTTCGCTGGGAAGTGCGGTTGGCAGGTAAAAACCCACGGTAAGTGAAGTTCTTTTTTTTCTTTTTTTTTCTTGATAGAATCTTCTTTTACCCTTTCTTAACCTTCCTTTTTTTTATAGGGTTTTCTGCCCGTGGGGTGTCTGCTCCGTCTGTTCCAAAGATGTCTCTGGCCCAGGCTCAAGACATTATTGTTAGCGCGTCCTCCTCGAAGAGGAAAGTGGGGTAGTTCCGTTCTAAAGAAGAAGAAGAGAAGGAGGGTGCTTTGGTACACAAGTCACGGAGAAGGCGGGTGGTTTTGGACGACGAGTCTACACCCTTAGCTTTGCCTTCCGTGTCTGCAGTGAGACCCTTAACTTCTGAAAATGTTTCACAGTCCCCTGTTCATGATTCTGTTGAGTACTTGTTCCGTGAAGGTTTTGATCTTGCTCCTGATGATGTTCCTTTAGCTACTGTCTTTCCTGATTCTTTAAGAGAAGATGTTTCATCGGTTCCTCATGTTTCCTCCGCTCCTTTAGCTATTACGGCTTCTGCCGTATCTTTACCTGCGGTTTCCTCAGTTCTTCAATCTTTCGTGCTTGCTATTTTTCCCGTGACTTCTTCAGTTCCCCAACCCTCAGTGCCTGTTGTTGTCTCGTCCGTGCCTGCTTCCATGCCTTCCATTAGGGAAGTAGGGTCTTCCAACAAGGAGATGCGGAGGGTGATGATAGAGGTTCCGGCTGGGGGAAGTCTTTTCAAGAAGACGGGTGAGCCTGAGGTATGGCTCAAACCTCTGATAGGTCCCACGGAGAAAACCAAGCTAGCTAGCCACACATCCCTTACATGGGCTAATGAAGTGGTGCATACCTCCTTGAAGGTACGGTGCAATTCTACTTCCACATATGAATTTTACCATATCTAAATAATTTATCATATTTAATTGGTTTGCTTCTTGTAGATCAACCTTATTGGTATGGAGCTTATGAAGAGGATCTCGAATTCAGATAAGGAAACAAAAGACTTGCAGGCTGATTTTGGTAATCTAAAGGCATAGTATTATAGCTTGAGAATTGATATGGATGCTTTAGAGGAGGAGAGGAATACCTTGAAAAGACAACTGAGGATTACGGCAGCGGAACTTGTGGTGGAGAAGGATTCTTCAAACCAAGATGATAAGGATAAGAGCATCTTGAAAGACTTGCTACGACAGAAAGAGGTATACTCTGGCGAGCTGGTACAATCACTCTCCCGGACCCAAGAAGAACTGCGTGATGCATTAACTAGAGTCCAAACTTTGGAAGAGTCGATCGTACCTCTTAGGGCTACACATGAAGCTGCTGAAGCGGAGAAAGATGGGTTAAAAGCCGAGCTTCAAATTTGGGCAAAAGATTATGACGATCTTGAAGAAGCAGTTGTTGTTGATGTAAGTTGGGCGTATATGAATGCTCGCCTTGATACATTGACATAGATGAGTCAAGAAGGTTTCGACCTCAGTGCTGCAATAGCTAAAATCAAAGAGGCTATGGAGAAAACTCAACACGGTCTTAATCTTTCTCCATCTGATGCTGAAATTCCTGTTGCTCATGCCTCTTCACCTCAAGTTTCTCCCGTTCCTCCTGTTAACGAAGAAGTCATCCCTCTTCCACAAAAAGATTGAAGTATGGGGTTTCCTTGTTTTTTTTATTGGATTGGTGGTTACCCCCAGCTCCATCGGGGGTAAATTTAGATCTTTGAAGTCCCCAACTGACAACTTAGGGGCATAAAAATATAATTATTATATGCGGCTAAGTACTAGTTAGTACTTAGTTCTTTACTTAGCCGCTCTTTTTTATATGAATGTAGTTTATGACTTTCTATTTTGAGCTTCTGTTTTTACTCTTAAGTCTTTTGCATGTCTTGCTTTTGAGGTTTTTAGTTTTACCTCTAAACTTACGCATAAAAATGCTAAAAATCACTCGAACCTTTTTATAGTAGGCACAGTGTTTGTAAAACATGAGCCTTTGTTTATGATAGGCTTTTTTATGAGATAGGGCCCTTTTTGATTGATGCTTAATGAAGAAGACGTCTCAACTTCATAGTAATGCAATAGAGTGATAGGAATTTTTCACATGTTTAGAAATGCTTCTAAGGGAAGTTTTTTTTTTGTTCGAACTTCAACGACATTTCACATGTGTTTATGATTATCGTCTAAGACTCATGTTGCAACTGTTTTGATTTAACATATTTGATATTCGCTTCGTATTTCGTAACTGTTTTTCATAGGTAATAGTTTTTTCGAGTTAATACAAGGAAGCAACTGTTTTTCATTAGTAACAGTTATAAAATTTGGGGGTTTTACCCGCAACTGTTTTTGTTGGAAACAGTTTTTTAATAAGTACGAGGGATTTTCTCATCCGCAACTATTTTATTTGATAACAGTTTCTGAACAAATACAAGGATTTTGATCTTTCATCCATAACTATTTTATTTGATAACAGTTTCTGAACAAATACAAGGATTTTGATCTTTCATCCATAACTATTTTATTTGATAACAGTTTTCTATATGAGTACAAAGATTTTGTAACTGTTTTTTGTTACAACAATTTTGAATAAGTATAAAGATGTACATTTATTCCTCGTAGCTAATACTTTGCCTTTTAACCTGAACATGGTTCGAAGGTTTTTGAATTTTAGGCTTTAAATTGGAGTCTTATGCCGGAGTCTTCAATTCTTTCAATTTTGCTCTTATCACTTGTCTTGCCGGGTAAATGGATCTTCAGGCTCGAGCTTTGACTTTCAACAGTCTTCTTTCCTTCGTCTTAGCCTTCCATACTATATAGTCCCCCAAGTGTTTGAGCTTTGAAGAATGATATCTCGAGCACTTGATTATTCCTTGCTTGTGGTCCTTTTCCTGAAAAGGAAAAACATTCCGGACTCGAAGGTATATAGCTTCTAGATGATGACTGCTTAACCCTTTAAAATATCCATCAGAAAGTGTAACCCTAGACCGGGAATTTTGTTATTTCCTCGCGTCTTTGCATGTCTAATATCATCATCTGGTGATGGGTTAGCTATATGCCTATCATCTAGAAAAGTTAGTAAATTTTTTAAATGTTCAAAATAAAATCGAACGTGCTATACCTGACCGGGGGTACTTCTTTTTCTTAGAAGTAATACTTCTTCAGGTGACTGGCATTCCAACTTGTTGGTAGAACTCTGCCGTCCATTGCTTCCAGCTCATAGGCGCCCTTCCCAGCTATGCCTCGGACTTTGTAGGGTCCTTCCCAGTTTGGATTTAGGTTTCCGGCGCCTGCTTCCTTCGTTGACTGAAAGACTTTTTGAGGACGAAGTCCCCAATCTTGAAGTATCGAAGATGGGCTTTGCGGTTATAGTAGCGCTCAATTATTTGTTTTTGGGCTGCCATCCATATTAATGCTGCTTCCCTTCGTGGTTCGAGCAGGTCCAAATTAGTCCTTAATTCATCGTCGTTTGTTTCTTTCGTAGTTGTCACAAACCTTATGCTTGGTTTGCCGATTTCCACTGGTATTAAGGCTTCTGAGCCATAGACAAATGCGAACGGAGTCTCTCCCGTGGCTATCTTTGAAGTTGTTCTGTATGCCCACAGCACCAGTGGTAACTCGTCAGGCCAATTTCCCTTAGCTTCATCTAGCCGCTTCTTCAAGTTATTGACGATGATTTTATTCGTCGATTTCGCTTGACCGTTAGCCACGGGATGATATGGCGTTGAAGTGATCCGTTTGATTTTCCAGCTTTCGAAGAATTCTGTGGTTTGTGAGCCTATGAATTGTGGGCCATTATCACACACGATCTCCCCTGGTATACCAAAGCGGCATATTATGTTTCGCCATAAGAAGCTTTTTACTTCCTTTTCTCGCACCTGTTTAAATGCTTCTGCCTCTACCCATTTTGTAAAGTAATCGGTTAATATAAATAACAACCGTACCTGTCCCTTATCCGAGAGAAGTGGTCCTACTATGTCCATACCCCATTTCATGAAGGGCCATGGTGATATAATTGGGTGCAGTAATTCTGCTGGCCGATGCATGTTATTGGCGAACCTTTGGCACCTGTCGCATTTAGATACGAAGTTCTCGGCTTCCTCTTCCATCTTGGGACAATAATACCCAGCTCTGATTAAGGTTTTTACCAAGGATCTTTCTCCTGTATGATTTCCACAGTGTCCTTCATGGACTTCTTTCATCACAAACTCCGTTTGATTAGGTCCGAGGCATTTAGCTAGGGGTCCTCCGAACATCTTGCGATAAAGTGAGTTGCGATTAAGGCAGTACCGGGCAACTTTCTGGCGAAGTGCTTGAGTCGCTTTCTTGTCTTCAGGTACGGTGCCATTCTGCAAAAAATCAAGAATTTCATTTCTCCAGTCCCAGGTTAAGTTGTTGAAAGTTACCTCATTCCTGTCTTGGTCGAGTGTCGATTGGAAGAGATGGATGACAATTATGTTATCTTTATTTGTTACTTCGGTAACTGCTGCGAGATTTGCTAATGCATCTGCTTTCGTATTTTCCTCTCTATGTATTTGTATTACTTTCCACAATTTGAATTGTCTTACAAGTTCTCGTGCCTTTTCGAGATATTGTTGCATCTGAGTTTCTCGAGCGATGTAAGTCCTCTGCATTTGATTTACCACTAGTTGGGAATCGCTGTTGATTACGATTTTCTCAATTGATAGTTGTCGTTCCAGTTCTAGGCCTGTAATGACAGCCTCGTACTCTGCTTCATTGTTAGTTATAGGATAACATTTAATAGCTTGCCGTATCTTTTCACCCGTGGGGGATATCATTATTATGCCTAAACCGGCACCTTTTATATTGGAGGAGCCATCTGTAAATAAGGTCCATAGACCTGGATTAGCTTCGTTAAAGAGTTGTAACTCTTTTTCTGCCTCGGGGGCAATACTGTTGCTAAAGTCAGCAATGAAATCAGCTAATACTTGAGACTTAATTGTTGTCCTAGGCTGATATATTATTTCATGCTCACTTAATTTTATGGCCCATTTGGCTAATCTTCCTGACATTTCTTGTTTATGCAAGATGTTTCTTAAAGGATATGAAGCCACGGCAGTGATTGGATGACATTGAAAATAAGGACGTAATTTTCTAGATGCCATTATTAAAGCTAAGGCTAACTTCTCTAGATGTGAATATCTAGTTTCAACATCTAGCAAAGTTTTACTTACATAATAGACAGGCGATTGTTTACCTTTTTCTTCTCTTACCAGTACTGCACTTACAACAATTTCTGAAACAGCCAAGTAGATGTACCATCTCTCCCCTTCTTTTGGCTTCGACAGCAGCGGGGGATTGGATAGATAAGCTTTCAAATTCTTGAGTGCGTGTCGACATTCTTCAGTCCATTCGAATTGATTCTGCCTTTTGAGAACTGAAAAGAATTTAAAACTTTTTTCGGAAGATCTGGAAATAAATCTTCCTAGAGCTGCGATTCTTCCCGTTAGTCTTTGAAATTCTTTTTTACTTGCTAAAATATCAGGTATTTCTTCTATAGCTTTAATTTGAGAGGGTTTTACCTCTATTCCTCTGTTTGATACAAGGAAACCCAAAAATTTACCTGATTACACACCAAAAGCGCATTTTCTAGATTTAGCTTCATATTATACCTGCGTAAAATATCAAAAGTAGTAGATAGATGCTGGAAATGGTCTTCCGCTTGTGTTGATTTTACCAACATATCATCAATATAAACTTCCATCGTCTTTCCAAGATGTTCTTGGAACATTTTAGTCACTAACCTTTGATAGGTGGCTCCAGCATTTTTCAAGCCAAAGGGAATAACTTTATAACAATAAGTCCCCCTGTTTGTAATGAAGGAAGTTTTTTCTTCATCTGAGGAATTCATTTTAATCCGATTATAACCAGAATATGCATCTAAAAATCTTAATAATTCGTGACCTGCAGTGGCATCAATCATTTGATCTATATGTGGTAATGGGAACGAATCTTTGGGGAATGCTTTATTTAGATCAATATAATCTACACATACCCTTCATTTGCCGTTCTTTTTAGGTACCACCACAGTGTTAGCTAACCAGTTAGGGTACTTTACCTCCCGTATCGAACCAATTTTCAAAAGTTTTTGAACTTCTTCGTCAATCACTTGGTTCTTGAATGGTCCTTGCTTTTTTTTTTCTTTCTGTTTAACTGGTACGAAGGATGGATCTTCATTCAGTTTGTGAGTCATCACTTATGGTGGAATACCTGTCATATCTGAATGGGACCACGCAAACAGTCTACATTAGCTTTTAAATAGTCAATTAACGTACCTTTTCGATCGGGACTTAGCCTCGTGCCTACATACACCTTCCGTTCAGGTTTTTGTTGAAACAACGGAATAGCTTCGAGCTCTTCCGTAGTCGTTTTGACGTGCTCGTCTTCCAATTCATGAATGACATCCGATCTAGAGTCCACATCTGTATGGTCCAGCGCATTTTCCATGGTGACTGAATTCTCCTTCACATGGGTGTCTCTTTCCATTCCTGTTTGAATATTTACTTCCTTCGTACCTATTCGATTAGTAACTTTTACCATACCTGATTGGCTAGAGACATCTGTTTGAAAAATTTCTCTATCTTCTGGCTCTTCCGTCCCTTTTTTGTTAGAAAATGCCACGGAATTTATATTTCTGGAAGACAATTGATCACCTCTAATTTGTTTGATTCCCCTTTCTGAGGGAAATTTGATTACCTGGTGTAAGGTGGACGGTATTGCTTTCATATCATGAATCCAAGGTCTTCCCATAATCACATTGTAATCCATGTCAGTATCAATGACTTGGAATTTAGCGTTTTTAACTATCCCCTCAGCGTAAGTGCTAAGTTCAATTTCTCATTTGGTTATCACCGTTGAATTATCAAACCCTGATATGGCTCGTGCCTTTGGGATAACCAGATTTTCCATCAGCATTTCTTCCACAACTCTTAACAAGATGATATTGACTGAGCTACCTGGATCAATCAACACTCTTTTAACGTTAGTGTCATGAATGAGTAAGGATATTATCAGGGCATCATTATGGGGAAGCATTAGTCCTCCAAAATCCGCATCATCAAAGGTTATTTCATCTTGAGTTGGATCTTCTCGAACCCGCTTTCCGTAAGTAATTGCGGCCTTTGATGTTAATTGGTAAACTATTCCGTTTACTTCATCTCCTCCATGTATCACGTTGACAGTTCGCTTTGGAGAAGGAGGCTTTGGGGGCTCTTTCCTGTTCTTCATATATGCTTGTTTACCTTTATCACTAAACAATTCTGTTAAATAGTCATGTTTCAATAAATGTTCTATTTCACCCAGTAAAAATCTACAAGCTGTGGTCATGTGCCCATGATCGTTATGGAATTCACACCAATGATTTGGGTTCCTTCTATTTGGATTTGATCGCATCTTTTTGGGCCACTTAACCTTGTCTCCCATATTCCTTAATACCGAGACAAGTTCAGTAGCACTTACATTAAAGGTATGATCCCCAATTCGGGTATTACCTCTAGGTTGTTCATCTCGATCTTTTCTATATCTAGATGAGGATGAGCCCACGTCTCTACCTGGTGGTCTATAGTCTGACCTGGGACGAGTATCACGTCCCGAGGGTCCTAAGTAAGGATCGTACCTATTTTTACCTGATCTTCTGTCTGATTCAGGATGTCTGTATGTGGAATGATCTTCATCTCTTGAACGATCAATGATATCTTCTTCTATTCTAAGTTTTGTATTGTACCTGTTGTATACATCGTTCCATGTTGTAGCGGGGAATTCTCTTAATGGCCTCCTTTTTCTGCAACCTGGTGGATGGACTTTATAGTGGCTTCTGGAGTACTAGCACTGTGACAGAGTTTGAAACGTGCACTTAGAACCATGTCGTCCTCATCATCCTCATTCATGGGCTCATGGAGTAGAGAGATGGACTCAAGAGAAGGGGTATAAAAGATTTGTTCTTGAGGGGACTGAGGAGGTAGAGAACTAGGTTCCTCACTAGGATTAGCAGTTAGAGACTCAGATTGAGGAGACCCAAAGAGGACCATTTTTTCCTCATCCTCTAAGAAGGACGATGTTGCGCTCTGAGTTACAGGAAGGGAAGCGGCATTTTCATAAGGTGGATTCTCAGAGGCGATGGCCATTATGTTTTCGGCCGCATCTTTTTCTGGAGACTCCATGGGAGTCGAGGAATTGAGGAATGAGGTGTTAATGTATTGGTCAGGGTCATCCTCTGAAGCTTCGGAAACTTGAGAAGCTTTAGTGGTTAAGGGTTCAGAAGGGGTTACAGATGAGGAAGGGGGTACAATGGTGGTTTCATTGGTAGGGTTTTCGGTGAGGAATCAGCTGGAGGGGAAGAAGAAAGGGGGGCTTCTGGGACTGGAGGTCCCTTGGGTGTTTTTGAGACCGGTGGGGGTGAAGAGGGAGTAGGAGTGGAGATGACGACCTCTTGAGGAGAGGACGCCTGACCCTATGCTGAAGTAGTGTTGAGGTCAGTGATGATGGAGGGAGAGGGTTCGTTTGAGGATGCTATTGTTGACAGCTAGTGAAGAGTTTCAGAGAGAGAGAGTGTGTCATTATGAGTAAAAGAGAAAGTAGGTGAGAGTGTGTGTACTGATAGGATAGAGACGAGGGAGATTTATAGGAGGGTGAAGTAATGAGGGGGAAGAGAAACAGGTTCAACTGGCGGTAGGAAGTTTTGGGAAGAGAGAAACGTGCAGGAGGAGTTGAAAGGGTGGAGTGATAAATGTGATAGACGTGTTTTCTGAAAAGGAAGAGGATGTGGAAGCAGTATTCAATGCAGTTTCTTTTTGAAAAAATGAGAGAATATACATAGCTACTAACCTGGGGTACAGGGACCAGGTCCCGTACCTGTGTTTTTTAATAAAAAAGTTCCTCAGTCTCTTTTTGGTCTACAATGCCACACTTTAAAATTCTGTAGTCATCATGCGTGTCTACCTGCAACGGTATAGATGTGAGTTAAACTTTATCGGAAAACACTTTAGCTATCTGTACCTGAATATCACATTCATAGCCAAGAAAGGGAACTGAGTCCCTAATTAGGTCTCAGCAAGCCCAGTGCCATTCTGTTTTTCTCAAAATGTTCCCTACCCAGTGCCTTGGTAAAAATGTCTGCAATCTGATCTTCAGTGCAACAGAACCTCATGCAGATGTGCCCCTTTTCAACATTATATCTGAGGAAGTGATGTCTCACGTCAATATGCTTAGTTCTCTTATGTTGAACCGGTTTCTTTGCCATGTTAAACGCACTGGTGTTATCACATAAGAGTGGAATGCTGTCAATATATACTCCAAAGTCCTCCAATTGTTGTTTGATCCACAGCAGCTGAGCACAGCAAGATGCAGCTGCAACATATTCTGCTTCAGCTGTGGAAAGGGCCACTGAGTTCTGCTTCCTTGTTCCCTAAGAGATTAGGCAAGATCCAAGAAAATGATCCATCCATGAAGTGCTCTTCCTGTCCACCAGATAACCTGCATAATCAGCGTCAACATAACCAACAAGATTGAAATTGTCACCTGAGGGATAGTATAGGACCAGGTCCTATGTGCCTTTGAGATAGCGTAGGATCCTTTTAGCATCTTTTAAATGCGACTCCTTTGGATTGGATTGAAACCTTGCACATAACCCCATACTGAACACAATGTTTGGCATGCTTGCAGTGAGATAAAGTAGAGAGCCAATGATTCCCCTGTATATCATTTGGTTTACAGGAGAACCAGAATCATCCATGTCAAGTTTAGTAGACACTGCAATGGGTGTGTCAATCACCTTTGAATCTTCCATGTCAAACCTCTTGAGCAAATCCTTGATGTATTTTTGTTTGCTGGTGCATGTAGCCTTTGTGGATTGTTTCACTTGAAGACCCAGGAAGAAGTTCAGTTCCCCCATCATGCTCATCTCAAACTCACTACCCATAAGCATTGCAAACTCCTTACACGGTGAGTCTGTTGTAGCCCCAAAAATAATGTCATCCACATATACCTGGACGATAAGAAGGTTCCTTCCCCGTTTCTTCAGAAAAAAGGTGTTGTCAATCTTCCCTCGAGTGAATCCATTGTCTAGTGGAAACTTGGATAGCCTTTCATACCAAGCTCTGGGGACTTGCTTCAAGCCATACAAGGCTTTGTCCAATTTGAAAAACATACTCTATGTGAGCATGACTTTCAAATCCAGGGGGTTGCTTGACATATACTTCTTCCTTGAGATATCCATTCAGGAATGCACTTTTCACATCCATTTGAAATAGAGTGAATTCCATATGAGATGCGAAAGCAATGAGAATCTGAATGGCTTCCATACGAGCAACAGGAGCAAAAGTTTCATCATAATCAATACCTTCCTCTTGATTGTAACCCTGAACTACAAGCCTTGCTTTATTTCTGGTAGTTTTCCCATTCTCATCCAGCTTGTTCCTGAACACCCACCCGGTTCCTATGATGGTTCTATTTGAGGGTCGAGGTACCAGATGCCATACTTTTTTTCTTTCAAATTGATGAAGCACCTCCTGCATAGCAATGATCCAATCTGCATCCTTCAGAGCTTCTTTGATATTTTTGGGTTCTATTTGGGATAGAAAGGCTGAGAAGGCTAGGGAATTTCTGGTTTTTGATCTGGTTTGGACTCCAGAATCATGAGGAGTGATTATGTTATCAAGAGGATGAGAGCTTTTATGTTTCCAATTTGGGACTTGAATTTGGTTGGAGGAAGAACTTGGTAGATTATAGGGGTTTCTCTGCACTTCTTGTTATGCTACCTGGGGAGTACCTTCCACAACATCTCCAACTCTTTCTTCAGCTTCTGTGGGAGAGATTGGGGTACCTGGTTCCTCCTGTGAACCGGAGGAAGAGGTTGCATTGCCTTCATTCATCTCCTTGGCTTGACTCATCATGTCAGCCTTGCCATTTGAGACATCAGAAATCTCTCCAGGAACCAAGAGTGGTTCATTGTCTTGATCATCACCATTTTCGTCCCTGTTTGAGGACGGAGTCTCGTTAAATAGCACATGAACACTCTCTTCTACACATTGGGTTCTTTTGTTGTACACTTTGTATGCTTTGCTTTGAGAAGAATATCCCAAAAAGATTCATCACTTTTGGCATCAAACTTTCCTTGCTGATCCTTCCCATTGTTCAGCACATAGCACTTGCAACCAAAGGCTCTCAAATGGGTTATTTTAGGCTTTCTTTCATTGAGCAGTTCATAAGGGGTCTTGTTCAGGAAGGACCTAATCATGCACCTGTTCACCAAGTAGCAGGCAGTGTTGATTGCTTCTGCCCAGAAGTTCTTAGCAATCCCATTATCAATGAGCATTGTTCGAGCCATATCTTCCAGGGTTTTGTTCTTCCTTTCCACTACTCCATTTTGCTGAGGAGTCCTAGGTGCTGAGAAGTTGTGTGTGATTCCGTTTTCAGTACAAAACTCATCAAATTTTGCATTATCAAATTCAATTCCATGGTCGGATCTTATGCAAGTTACTTTCAAGTCCATCTTCACTTGGATTTTCTTGACAAAAGCCACAAATACTTCAAATGTCTCATCTTTTGTTCTAATAAATAATGTCCAAGTGAATCTCGAGTAATCATCCACAATCACAAAAATATACGTATTTCCACCTTTGCTTGGAATTCTCATGGGCCCACACAAATCCATGTGAAGTAGTTCAAGAGGTCTGGATGTGCTAACATCTTTCTTAGGCTTAAAAGATGATCTCACATGTTTTCCTTTGGCGCACGCATCACAGACTCCATGCTCATTGAACTTGGAGTTTGGCAGACCGCGAACCAGGTCCTTCTTTATCAACTTGTTCAGGGGGGAAAAGCTGGCATGACCCACCCTTCTATGCCAAAGCTCTGCATCATTATCAACTGCTTTCAAGAAGTTCACTTCACCAGCTTCCAATGATTCAAAATCAGCAACATAGATGTTCTTGTGTCTCTTGGCTATCAACACCACTTTTCCAGTTACTAGGCTAGTAACAGTGAATACTTTGAACAAGAACTCCACTTTGTTTCCTTTATCATAAATTTGAGAGACACTCAATAAGCTATATTTCAAGCCATCCACATAGTACACATTTTCGATTGAGTTCTCTAGAGACTTTCCAACTCTTACAACACCAAGGATGTATCCCTTCTTTCCATTGCCAAAGGATACATCCCCTCCCTGCAGGGCTTTCAATGAGAGAAAATCCATAGTGTTTCCAGTCATATGCTTTGAGCATCCGCTGTCCATGATCCATTGTAGACTAGTTCCTCTCACTGATCCCTGTATTGGTAAAAAAGAGTCTCACACGTAAGCCAGCTCTTGACAACTCAGCCAGTTATGTGGGCGCAAGAGAACGCGACAGATGGATGTAATTCCTTGAAGAGATACGGAACAAAAAGGCACGATTCAATAAACCCTCGAGCTCATCAGCCACGGGAAACTCGCTCTAATCAAGACAAGGAAAGAACATAGTCAAAGTGAATCTGGACAGAGTTACAGGTGTCACGCCCCAAAACTGAGGGACACGACCGACACTCAACTGGAGGACCCCGGTCAAGCGGACCTGGAATTGCCTTTCCCACCCCACGCGTCACCCCGTGATTTCAATATACATTATTCATGTGAAATAGCCATTTAGACTTAATCATAAACTTACAACTTGGATTCATTTCTACTTCTTATCATTACCAACATATAATACTAAATACTTACAAAATACATACAACATTTTCCAGCGTGGATCACGATTCCTAACCGTACCATCACCTACCCAAAATACATATGTAAACTACCCACATTGTGTCTACTGAGCCTCTAAGAGTACAATGGAGTTATACAATACTTGCCGGTAACAAGGCTCCGGCTAAACCTTACACAAGTACCAAAATAAGAATCCGGGCGGAAAGATGGCATGAGCCACACTGGTCCCCGAGAGAAGAGGGGCTCACCAAAACCGCTGATAGGACGAGGAGGAGGCACTACTGTCCGTGTGTTGAAGTACCTGCTATGGAACCACCTACAATCATCACAAGAATGTAGCGCCCCCGGCAAAAGGGACGTCAGTACATTTGAATTGTACTGGTATGCATGAACAAACTTTACTCTAGTAAACTCAATAATGCACAGGCAAGAGACAGACAGAGAGTCACACAATTACTGCACAAGACATAGAAAGATATACAATGGAAGTTCCACAATTTTCACTTCATCAAAATCACAATTTCAATTCCATCCTTGTCCCTCCTCACATCTCACCCTTATTTCTCCTGTTGCGGCGTGCAACCCGATCCCACCTGACAATTGTTGCGGCGCGCAACCCGATCCCACCTGACAATTACAATCACACCCTTATCACTTCTCACATATCACCCTTATCTCCCCTGTTGCGGCGCGCAACCCGATCCCACCTGACAATTACAATCACACCCTTATCACTTCTCACATATCACCCTTATCTCCCCTGTTGCGGCGCGCAACCCGATCCCACCTTACAATTACAATCACACCCTTATCACTTCTTACATATCACCCTTATCTCCCCTGTTGCGGCGCGCAACCCGTTCCCACCTTACAATTACACCTCAGGCCAACGATGACGATTCACAGTTCAATCACAGAAGATTTCAGCAATAGGAATACAATTTCTTTACATAGCTTTTAGCATATACGCTCATACTCTTAGATTTATTATCCTGTTAGCACCGTTTTTCATAACGTGGTAGTGTGGTGGTCAACTAAAGACGG